>JAXGGA010001186.1:0-165466 GCA_038373865.1 Uloborus plumipes
CATCCACCTGTTTCTGTTTCGTACACTGCAAAAAAAAAATCCATCAAACTTACGGGGAAAAAAAAAAATCCGTCAAATTTACGGAAAAAAACTGGCAGCCTAGGCTGCCAGTTTTTTTCCGTTTATTTCACAGAAATCTTCCGTAATTTTTTAACAGACTCTCCGTTTTTACGAATATCTCTGTAATTGCAACAGTTTTTAACCGTTTTTTCAACAGATTTTCTCCGTAAAGTGATGAAATCAACCTGTTATAAAAACGGTTAAAAACTGTTGCAATTACAGAGATATTCCGTTAAAAAACGGAGAGTCTGTTAAAAAATTACGGAAGATTTCTGTTAAATAAACGGAAAAAAACTGGCAGCCAGGCTGCCAGTTTTTTTCCGTAAATTTGACGGATTTTTTTTTACAGTGTATAGGAGGGGCGATGGGGTCGATCGCCTCTCCCTTAAGGGACTCTTCTCTCGCAGTTTTTCGACTTTAAAGTTCAAAAAGTGCAATTTTAGATAATCTTCAATGATACTGTGGGAAATAGTTGGGATCGGGGCTCTGATCTGGAGTTTGTTTGAAATTGGAGGCTAGGCACCCCTCTATCCCACTGAGCCCTCAACAGCCTTTTATTAAGTATGCGTCACCGAACTGACAAATCAACAACGAGCTTGAAACAAGTTGGGCGCGAAGGTGAAACAGGTTTGAAAGCTGGAAAGAGGGTAGAAAAGCTCTTGGTTGAATAATGGTGCTTTTTAAACTCTCATTCGATTATTCGAATGATCGGATAAGTGTTTTAAAAAGAACCAACTTCCAACCGAACGTTTCTCCAACCATTGCAATGCATTTTCAAATTTTTTCCAACATAATCCCGATGGGTTTTTTGCTACCTTTGTTAGTGGCTCACAGAAGACAGATGGTAAACTTACAAAATGTTTCGCAATATTCTGAGCCAAATTTATTACTCACTACTGGTTAAGAGAGAAAAGTGGATAACTCTTTACAAGTTTTATTCTATCATCTTTACCAGACATTATTTTCATTAAAACACTTGGAAATCTCTGAACAATGTATGTCTGTACAAGACGGAAATACTCTACTGGTAGATAGATAACATCTAAACAAGCAAGAATACATAGGGACTTGTGGTCGTAAATGCAATGTTGACCCGCTACGTACACACTAAGACAGAAACTGATGAATAAGAAACATGTCTCAAAATACTACATTAAAACAATTTTGAGCAATATTTAGTTTGGGCTAAAGGTTTAAGACAGTCAACTAAATTTGTGTCTTGCAGCTGTATTACATGCATCGTTGTTCGTCGTTGCGACAAGCTAACTATTCTTACTACACTGCTCAAAACAATTAGGGGAGCAAGCAAAAAAGTGAAGAAAACCGTGCGCGACAGCCACGAATTGGCATACAATGGATAGTAAAAGCGTATTAATGCTCAAAAAAGAAAAGATACCTAAAAAAATTGGAATAAAGCTTTAATTCTTCGAAAATATGGAAAAAACAGGAAAAATGGTTTTGGGTAACAATTTGGTAACACATGTAAACCATAAAAAAGGTAATGTTTTGACATAATGCATTAGTTGTAATAGGGCGTGTGGTCACCTCGAACACCTAAGACTGCTGCACACCTGTTTGGCATGGATGCGATGAGGTTATCGGTCAGATTTTGAGGAATACTATTCCACTCCGCAAGAAGTGTAATCTCCAAGCTTTAAACAGTGACAGGCGACTTTATTCGCGCAGCAATGAATCTTCCGAGAATGTCCCAAACGTTTGTATTCAGGTCTTGAGAGCACGCTGGCCATTCCATACGCTGCATTGCTTCAGCTTCAAGCATGTTCTTCACCAGACGATCTTTAAGCGGTCGAGCATTATCGTCTTGGAAAACAAAGGAATCTCCAATTTCACCAGCGTTTGGGATGACATGAGGTCGCAGCATCTTGTCTGCATACCTCCGGCCCGTCAAAATGCCATTCCGGACGATATGCAGCTCCGTATGTCCATCTATGCTGATTCAATCCCATACCATCCAACTAGTTCGTTTATATTGTGACCTTTCACGAACAAATGCTATGTTATTTTGAGTGCCCCTGTCCCTCCGTACCAGAACACGTCGGGTATCGCACTCCACAACCCAGACTGAATTGAGCCTCGTCTGTAAACAGCACTTGGCTCCAATCATGTTGCTCCCAATCTTGATGTTCAGTATCCCATCTTCTTTGGGCCGCACGGTGGCGTGGGGCCAATGGAATGTATACTATTGGCCTACGTGCATACGTGCCCTTATGAAGCCGATAACGTACTGTTTGGATGGACATCCCTCGTCCTTTTGCCAAGAGCAACTGCGTAGCATTACCTGTTCTGTTTCAACGGGCTGTTAACCGTATATATATACGGTTAACCGTATATATATACGGTTAAAAGTATATAGCTGTCATGAGTTGCAGCAGTAGAGCATAGCTGACCTTTCAATGGTTGACGTCTAACATTTCCTGTTTCTTGGAATCGAATCCACAGCCTTGCACCAACACTTCTGACGACTCCAACAGCGACCGCGACACTATGTTGTGTTTGCCCGAATTCCAGTCTGCCTATAACACGCCATGCCATGAAATCCGGTAAATCACGTTGGTGAGACATTCTCAAGTTCCCTTGTCTCAATAAAAAAAATTTCGCGATCAAATTTTAACGTTGCGGCAATAAAACACACGTTTCTGGATCATCCCGATTTCTTCTATCTCATTTTTCTGGTTTTTGACGTTATTAACTTTGATTTGCATATAAAGTTCTTTTCTTCTGTTTCCTGGTAGGCTATAAATTATGGATGATTCATTTTCTGCTACTTATTGGTACACATCTTTGCGTAATTTTGATAAAACCGTGTGTTCCCCTAATTGTTTTGAGCAGTGTATATTTCACCGATGTCTCTGTTAACGTTGCAAAGCATGTATTAGAGCTTTCGGTTGGGACTTACAATACTGCTTCAAACTCTTCTTTTAACTAAAATTTTGTGTCAAATTGTCTTTGTGTAATAAGCTTGACATGTTTGTCATCCGTCAGTTTCTAGCTCTGTGTGCATGTAGTGCGAATACTTCACGTTTACGGACGTACGTTCGTATATGTTCTTGATTATTTAGATGTTTTCTATACCCCAATAAAGTATTTCCGTGACGCTCAGTCTCTCCCCGCATAATTCCTAAAATGTACGAAAAGCTTTAGTTATCCGAAGAAATTACTTACGGTACATTGGAACTTTCAATGAGCATATCCATTTTGTCTACTGAGCTTTGAAGAAAAGCAGAGTGGCGACTGGTCGCTTGTGCCATATCTTGTGTGCGCTTCTTTTTCAGCTATCCGGGCAAAAATCCCAACTTGTACTGGCCTAAACTGTCGAAGATGTTTTACACGAGTCGCTAACCCAGCTCTATTCATCTGCATGGCTCACGAGGTTTTTTACTATCTAATATATAAAATTCTCGTGTCACAGTTTTCGTTGCCATACTCCTCCGAAACGGCTTGACCGATTTTGATGAAATTTTTTGTGCTTATCCAGTATCTATGAGAATCGGCCAACATCTATTTTTCATCCCCCTAAATGTCAGGGGTAGTCCACCCCTAAATTTTTTTTTGTTCGTGCATAACATCTAATCTACTGAACCGATTTGGACGAATTTTTTTTAAATCGATAGGAGATGGTGTAACTTAGGTACCATGTACTCATATGACGATATTTGTTCACTAGAAAAAAAAGTTATGATCGAAAAACTAACATTTCATGTCATTTAAAACAATACGTGTTATCGTAAATCCTTACTTCAATGAGCGACCCGATGGTCAAGTGGTTATGCGCGTCAGGTTGAAGTTCCTGATGAAATGAGATCGAATCCAGGCCCGCAAGGATTTTTTCGAACAGCTGCATGGTTTTTTTTTTGAATGATTTTAATGATTGTAATGTCCTTATGCAGGTACATCCCCTCATGGGGATCTACCCCATATTTTTTTATAGTACAAAATGACAGTTTTGGTCGGATCTTTGTTAAAATTGGCAATGGGGTCCTTCGATGCTGTAGAATTTTCTTATGGACGTTTGCGCCATTTTTGGGGGCTTTGAATCGATTGTGGCAATAAATGGTTTTTGATTTGCGGCACTTATATTATTTTTTCAAAAATTATATACACTATCAATTATATTATGTTAATTTTTGAACCTTTAGAAAATTCTGTATTTTAAAACTTGCATTTACGTCAAATTCAAGGTAAAATTAAAAGTCAAAAATTCTGAAGATAAATATATGTTAAAAATTAAAGCAACTATTTTTTGTGATTTTCATATTGGTTGTGACCAAAAAACATCATTACAAACAAATAAAATGTATCAAACACCATGAGTGTTGAGTTATTAGGCAAAATCTGCTGTGTGAAGTTTTTTTTCACTGCGAGAGGGGGGGGGGGTATGAACGACCATTAAAGTGACACAAATTTTTAAAAAATAAAGGTTGGATCTCCAATTATCTTGCTTCGTAATTTGAACCCGCCCCGGCTGTGCAACGGTAAGCGATTAGTCATTCAAAAATTAATGAAAAACGTGATCGAAGCCAGGATTTTAAATGGTAAGTTCAGAGGTGAAAATATACTCATACCACGGATTCCTATTATACCTACAGATGTGCCAATTCAATTCAAACGTATTCAGTTTCCGATTAGATTGGCATTTGCAATGACTATCAACAAATCCCAAGGTCAAACGTCTGTTTGTGACTTAGAGTTGAGAACACCATGTTTTTCACACGGACAATTATACGTGGCATGCTCTCGAGTGGGTAAACCATCCAGTTTGTTTGTGTTAGCTAAAGATGGACTAACAAAAAATATTGTTCACGCTATAGCATTAAGAGATTAATATTGTTTAAGAGCAAGAATCTGAGAAACTGTCACGCCTAGCATTATGAGGTGATTCATGACCTCTCAGATTTTCTCCCAAAAATTACCAAATTTTATTATCTTATTGAAAGACCAAATCCAGAATGTTTTGCTCTAAAGTTTAGTTGTTTAGTGTTTATGGATCCCTGAAGTTGAAGGTGCGGCATCAAAAATTAAGCGGATTTTCAAGACATGGAAATTGCTGTGAGCTAAAACTCTTACCAGGAACTGTTAAACTGCAACTTTCTTTTTGTATATGGAATATAGAAGGTTGAAACTTTACAAAATGAATGTTAAATTTGTGGTAAGTTGTTGCCGTAAGGTCAGTGAAGGCCCTCAAAACAGGGCATTTTTGACGTTTTTTAGCGTTTTTGAGGTCCAAAAACAGCTTGTACATTTCAGTTGGCACGGCAAAAGTAGTGTCGTTTGAAAGACCAGTGTAAGCACTTTAAAATAATGTATAAATAACCGAGGAAAGTTCAACGTGCTTTTAGTTGCGTAAGGCCGAAATATGAGAAATGTCATATTTTACCGATATTCAAACGGTCATAACTTCCTCTGCCAACAACATATTGAAATATTATTTTTGCCAATGTCATGCTCTATTCTTTGTCTTAACAGAACAGTTGAGTCCTTTGAGGCGAAATGTGAAAAAATTTTTTACAAAAAATGCATAGAAAAAAATAAATTTTTTGTAAAAAATTTTTTCACATTTCACCTCAAAGGACTCAACTGTTCTGTTAAGACAAAGAATAGAGTATGACATTGGCGAAAAAAATATTTCAATATGTTGTTGGCAGAGGAAGTTATGACCGTTTGAATATCGGTAAAATATGACATTTTTCATATTTCAGCCTTACGCAACTAAAAGCACGTTGAACTTTCCTCGGTTATTTATACATTATTTTAAAGTGCTTACACTGGTCTTTCAAACGACACTACTTTTGCCGTGCCAACTGAAATGTACAAGCTGTTTTTAGACCTCAAAAACGATAAAAAACGTCAAAAATGCCCTGTTTTGAGGGCCTTCACTGACCTTACGGCAACAACTTAGCACAAATTTAACATTCATTTTGTAAAGTTTCAACCTTCTATATTCCATATACAAAAAGAAAATTGGAGTTAAACAGTTCCTGGTAAGAGTTTTGGCTCACAGCAATTTCCATGTCTTGAAAATCTGCTTAATTTTTGATGCCGCACCTTCAACTTTAGGGATCCATAAAAACTAAACAACTCAACTTTAGAGCAAAACATTCTGGATTTGGTCTTTCAATAAGGTAATAAACATTTGGTAATTTTTTGGAAAAAAATCTGAGAGGTCATGAATCACAGGCGTGACACTCTCTCAGATTCTTGCTCTTAATAGTGTTGCTGTTGTAATTGTTTAATTAATGATATATAATTTTAAGGAATAAATTATAATAACTTAAAAATAATGTTTGCCTTTTGTTATTTTTATATTCCCTCATCGTTCACAGCGCTCCATGCTTATTTCACGCATATACCACATTCTTACATACATACAATATACACATTCTACCATAAATACATACATACTTACAATAGGTAAGCTATTTTTTGTCTACACTAGAAATTACTAGGAAATTATTTATATGGCAAAACAACGTTTTCCGGGTCAACTAGTTATTATATAAGAAGATGACAAGCTTCACAAACATCAGAAGATTGCGAACATAGCCTACAGAAGTTTCTTCATGAAGCACGGTGACTTTTCACTTTGGATTTCCACACACCTGATTTGTTTTATCAGAGAAATGAATTCCTACACTGTAAAAAATGAACTGTTGTTTTTACAGAAAAATACTGGCAGCCGGGGTTCCAATTTAAAACTATAAAATGCACAGTAATAAACTGTAAAACTAGCAATTTTAGTTTCTTACAAATTGCTATAGTTTTACAGTTTTGCAGTTTATTGCTGTAAACTTTACCTGTATTATACTGTAAAAACAACAGTACATAACTGGCAGCAGAAGTTCCAGTTTAAAACTGTAAAATTAGCAATTTTACAGTTTGTCGGTATAAAATTAGCTGTAATTTACTGAAAAAACAACATTCATTTTTTACAGTGTAGCATTTTAAAGTTTTAGAGGGGACTGAAGGTATATCGCTCATTGCATATTGGATAGTGAAAAGGATGAAATAGATCCACACAAAGGCAGGGTCCGGCGTAATGGATAATAGGATATAAAAGAGACAAAACTTTGAAACACATTGAAAATGGTATTGAAACAAACATGAAAAGCAAAGAGAAAGGTATGCCATTTTCCACACCGTACATGCCAATAGTATACGTCCTCATACCGTGGCTGAACTCAAGGAAAGGATGCGTACAGCTGCTGAGGAGATCGCATTAAGCGTTCAGAATCGGGAGTTGGAAGCTTTTATCCGACATCCCTGGAGAAAATCGCTGATCGGAATGGCGACCATCTGTGTGGTATCATATTCAAAACACTTAATGGCATGGTAAATTACATTTTGTAACTTCATTTTACGTAGTTTAGGAAGTATTGTGATCGCGAGAAAAAAAATCACACAAGTTTTCCGTCCAAATTTTGATTTTGCTCACCCCCTAGTGAACGTTGAGTAGTTTTTTCGACCTGTCAGCACGTGCATTTGTACCTACCAACATATAACCAGCCAAAAAATCCTCTAGAACACTCCGAGTTAATTACGCTGAGTTTTCTCGTGACGTCTGTATGTACGTATGTATGTATGTGCGTATGTATGTCGCATAACTAAAAAACAGTATATCGTAGAAGCTTCTGGTTGAAGCGCCGACTTGATGGCGTGGTGGTAGAACGTCGGCTTTCCGCGCCGATAACAAGGGTTCAATCCTGGAATTGGGCAGTCGGCGGATTTTCGAGATGCGGAAAATCCTCGGCGCCCATGTCGTATGCGGCATGTAAAAGATCCCTTGGGGTATTCGTTTGGCTTTGAATATTCCTTGGCAAAAATAAATCCTAGTACTCTTTCTCATCAAAAAGAGTCCAGGTGCCTCCATCTGGCGGCAACTGGGCGTCAAAATTCTCGTGGTAATGGCATTCCGCCGATTCTGGTGCCTCTACTGCAGCACCATTTGAAAGAAAAAAAAAGCTTCTAGTTTGGTATGTAGGCTCCAACGGCGGTCTACTTGAGCACCTCCAATTTTAGTTGCATTTGAATGTTTCCAAGACGGTCTTTTATCTCATTTTTGGGGTAAATCAGTGTTAATTTCGATGCATGAATTGGCGCGACCACTTGGCGATATATGGCCAAGTCTTTTGTCGCCAAGTTTTGGACGCCAACTAGGTGGCATTTCGCCAGTTTGGCCACAAATTTGGCGAAAAAAATCATTTTTTGAATTTGGGTTCAATTTGGCGATATTTTGCGAAAAATCCATTGAACGATGCTAAAATCGGCAATATTTAAAAAATGCATCATTGTAAAACATTTTTTTTTTTTTTGCATTGTTTCGTGGCAAGCTATAAGTTAAATGTTTGAATCGTTATCTTGTTCACTCTAAGTTCTATTTTAGCACTTAAGGCATCTACTAATAAATTTACACATAAAAGGAAGTAGTGTGGGATTCATACCAGATTTTGTTTTTTGTTTTCAATGTTAGTTTCAATAAATTTTTCAAGTTCTGTTCTTGTTTGTTTCAAAGTTCTGTTCCTTTCATGTCCTGCTACTTATTCCGCCGGACAATATATGATGAATAGAACGGAATACATTCACACAAATACTTATATTGCTAAAAGCCAGTAGGGGGAGCTATCCCCTCCCCCTGACAGGCCTGGAGACCAGTTCTCCTCTTCCAATCCTGTCTCGAATGTTTCCTTGAAGTGCTTTTATTCCTCGGAGCTCTTTTTATTTCTTGCAGCTACCCTCCCGGACCGAACAAAGACTCTTATGAGCCGGACAGAAATAACGCCGACTCGTAATTCGATAGCCCGGCGATCAATCATGGCACCAGGGCTAGCTTTTTTCTGTCTTACCCCATTCTCGGTAATGCACTCAATAACTGAAACCAGAAAATAATACGAAACAAGCAAATATGATGCGCAAAATTAAGCTACATTTCCTGCTTTTCCGAGAGTCAATATTTTTGACACATTTTAATCGATTATCCTATAGCCATTAGAGTATTTCGAAACAAACTGCGTGATTTTTTTAATGGATA
This sequence comes from Uloborus plumipes, assembly GCA_038373865.1. Classification (NCBI taxonomy): domain Eukaryota; kingdom Metazoa; phylum Arthropoda; class Arachnida; order Araneae; family Uloboridae; genus Uloborus; species Uloborus plumipes. Next base: position 9,104 of record JAXGGA010001186.1, read on the forward strand.
ACGTTTCTACCTCATGGAAAATATAAAAAATAGAAGTATTTGATGCTTGACTACACTGCAAAAAAGGGACTGTTGTTTTTACAGTATAATACTGGTAGCCAAGGTTCCAATAAAACTGTAAAATGCACTGTAATGAACCGTAAAACTAGCAATTTTAGTTTCTTACTGTAAAATTAGTAACTTTCAGTTCATTGCCGTGAAATTTAGCTGTATTATATTGTCAAAACAACAGTCTAAAACTGGCAGCAGAGGTTCCAGTTTATAACTAAAATGTACGGTAATAAACTAAAATTAGCAATTTTACAGTTCATTATTCTAAAATTTGCAATTTTACAGTTTAGTACTGTAAAGTTAGCAATTTTTACAATTTATTACTATAAAATTAGCTGTATTATACTGTAAAAACAACATTCATTTTTTGTAGTGTATTGAAAATGTTGCACAATAGAGCAAATGCAGTGTGCGACAACGTAACTATCTTAGTTCAAAACACAATAATATATCTACACTGCACAAAATGAACTGTTGTTTTTACAGTATAATACTGGCAGCCAAGGTTCCAATTTAAAACTGTGAAATACACGGCAATGAACAGTAAAACTAACAATTTTAGTTTCTTACTGTAAAGTTAGAAATTTTAGTTAATTGCTGTAAAATTTAGCTGTATTAAACTGTAAAAACAGCAGTATAATACTGGCGGCAGAGGTTTCAGTCTAAAACTGTTAAATTCACGGTAATAAACTGTAAAATTAGCAATTATACAGTTTAGTACTGTAAAGTTAGTCATTTTTCAGTTTATTGCTATAAAATTAGCTGTATTATACTGCAAAAACAACATTCATTTTTTACAGTGTACCTATATTGTGAATCAAAATCTATATATATATAAAACATTTACGCGTGGCGCAAAATGAACCTTCATTAATTTCTTTCCGTTGGCAACGATCTGCGTACTTCAAGTGATTAGCTCATTTCAAGCGTTTAGGCTTCCGTCTTCATTCGACAATTTCGTTTTCTACGTTGCTTGCTCACTCGCTTCTAGCATTTGATATTCACATTTGGGGGGGGGGAGGAGATAAAACGCTTATAATGCTTATATGTGGCTGAAAAGAAGTCTTTCATTGCTTATTTCCATTGGACAAAATCAGTTTATTTACAAATCTCGATCAAGCGTCAAGGCTTCCATCGACACTTTCAATTAGCCTTTATTTGTTCCTTTCTGTTGGCAACGATCTGCTTATTTACGATCGGTGTTTATGTTCTGTCCATATATAGGGATCCCTAAGGCGCTGTTTATCTGCGCGACACTTCCGCAATCTCGGGACGGCGGGTTCGATTCCCTGCCTCGCTCTAGTTGTAACTTACCTCTTCGTGAGCGTAAACTGTGTCCTGTACTATGCATCTGTCATATTGGATTTGAGTTCAAAAAACGGGTCCTGTGTGACCAAGTACACGAGATCGAAATCTGTGTTGTAAATAAACAATAAACAATAAACTATATATAAAACGCTTGTGCGTGGCGCAAAATGAATGCCTTTCAAATTGAAACGTAAATAGGTTCCTGTTAAATGGACCTTATTCGTGTGACGTCATTGCGGGTATTGACCGAGCCTAGCAGACGAAATTTAAGATTTGGAACCAATCAAGATTGTGGAAACTGGATGTAATACCCGCAAACGAAGACCGTTGCCATTCCGTGAATAAGGTCCATTAGCCTTCTCAATAACTATAAATAAAGCACAAGGTCAAATTTGAGATTGAGAGAAAAACCAGTTAGATTTGAAAAAAAAAAAAAAACAGTTTTCAGTCGTGGATCACTAATTATCTTTCCAGAGTCGAATCATTTGATTCTATCTCTGTTGTATCTCAAAAACAGAAATTTACAACTGTACGTAAAGAGAAGTCTTATGGTTTACTTCTTCTTTTTTTTAATTTTTAAATCCCTTGCAAAGCTAATGTGGCTGCCGAAACGTTCCTCTCTTAACCATTGTGTTAACAGAAAATGAAATTGCCCTCTTACTGCAAACTGTAAATATCGTTTTTTTTTTTTTTTTTTTCAACTTTTTGTATACATTATGTTATCCCCACGTAGACTTAAGATCACTTTTCCGCACTATTGGAAATTTGATATCAAGAAGAAGTTTTTTTTTTTCGATGGCTACTTCAAAATTTTACTAATTTTACAAATTTTACAAAATTAGTTAGATAATATAGCAAATAAATAAATATAGCAAAATATATAATTAAATATAGCAAAATTTTACAAAATTACTACTGGCTACTTCAAAATTTTCCTTCTTTCTTAGCTTGCCAAGATCATGTTTACAGGGTGTGTATTTTAAGTTCTGGGAATAAGTCCAGAAAAAAAAAATATCAGAGATATCGCTACAGAACTTTAGTTGTATTCAAAATATGCTCTTGAGCATCAACACACTTCTACAGGCGACGTTTCCACTCAACCGAACATTCTTTAGATCATGCGTGCAAGCCCTTTTAACATTATCCGGGGTCCCGTGGTGGCGCCCTTTGAGGGCGGTTTTCACTTTAGGGAGGAGGAAAAGGTTTGCTGGGGAGAGGGGGTCAAGGTCGGGGCTGTAGGGCGGCTGTGGAAGATCTTTTGAAACGGCTTCACGGTTTTACTTTTTAACGTCCGTTAAAACTTTCAGCACGAGTTTGGTGCAATTCTTCCTCATCCCAAGATCCTCACTGATGATTTTGTGCACAGCTATTTTATCTATTGCTAGCTGTTCTGCGATTATACAAATACTTAAATGCCGGGTTTCGTTCAGCAAACGTCGTACACATTGTTACTTTTCTGCGGTTCTTGATGCTGACGTGTGACCTGCACGGGCCTCGACCTCCACGCCCTCCCAGCCTTCTCTAAACATTTTGTGCCATCTAAAACTTAAGCTTACAATAATATTTCCCTGCCGTACGCTTGCTGAATCATTTCCATGCGAAATTTGATTGCGTAATGCTGTTCAATGCTTTGTTTCATTTTGAGCTTGCACACACTTCTTTGAAGACGTCTACGCCACGCGTGGTCCCGCCTCAACTAAAGACAGCAGGCGACTGCCGAGTGAAGCGTTATCGATGTCGAAGGCCACACTACCGACTGCAACCAGTAGAAGCGCCATCTAGAGTACTCTTCTTTGATCTTACCAAATAGGGGTGTTAGGTAAGATGGGGAAGAATAAGAAAAAGTATTTTGAACGGTATCAAACAACGTGGAACGATGCTAATTGTAACTACACAGTTTAGTTGAATATGTCAAAAAGATATAGCAAATGCAAGCTTTAAATCGAAAACTTCGGAAAGTTATCACCCACAACACATCTACCCTTTTTTAAGCGGAACTGTTCGCGAGTGCTAGGCATGGCTTTCATGGACAGACAGTAGCACATTTGAAATGCACCAAGCGAGTTAGTCTGTTGCTATATTAATCAAAAAATCTGTTGCAGAGGAATATTTTTACCTTAAAATTGCCACACTTTTTACTCAGTACATAGTATCGGCTTGTATATCAATCAGGGGTAACTAAATTCTCCACTAAAATTAACAGTAAATTTTTAGCTATTATTCAATAAAACATTTTTCGCTTCATCTGCCGAAACAATAGATATATGCGATGTTTTCTAATCATTACTTCCTTCAGTAGTTTTTCATTTTTCTTTTCTTTTTTTTTTTTTGAAAACAATAAATAAATTCATAAACAATTCAGAGCAAAGTCTTAATATTTCAATTCGAACTTAACGCGCAGAAAAAAGTTCATTTTGATTTACCGATGCTAGAAATGAGATGACATCTATTGTGTGATTATCAGCAATATCGCAAACCGTCATTCATACAGAACAAGACTAAAAGCGTTTAAACAATGTCAAGACAATGAGCGCTACAGTGTGTTCTCCAAAACCTATCAAAAGATATTCCATATTTATTCAATCTTAATAATAGACCCGCTCCATTGCCTAATTCAATTTATTGAGGCAAATGGGTGCACTAATATCCATAAAGTTTATGCCTTTCTGGATACGAGAAATAAGCAAAGGAGGAAAAAGTTATTTCTTTTGTGTTCGAAGAGGCTTTAAAAGATTTACCTCGATAATCAATCAGAATCTGAAAGCGAACAACTTTTTCCAATATGCCCCCAAAATGTAAACACCTTCACTTTGTACATTGCGGCGCCTCTCTTTGTTGAATATCTACACATTGTGCTTAGGGAATCATCGAATAATGTTCGCAAATCCTCTCGGAGCTTTTTCATTATATTATCTTTTAAGCTTAAAACGAGATGAATCGATTTTGGCTTTCGCTTTCTTTGCCGCTAAGAAAATGGGCTTCAGCGAAATTGGAACTTCAAAATTTGGTTTTCGGGTAAAGATACATCTCAATTCGTTTTTAGAAATCGATTCTGTCGAAGTAAAAAATGCTATTTTTAGAATTATTTTTTGCAAAGCACTATTAGGCAAACCGCTTAAACTTTAAATTGGATATTCATGTTAACTATTTAAGGATTATTTCTGCTTCTTGAAAGAAAAAAGCAAAGTGTATTTTTGGTGAACTAATTTTACAACTTTTCCAAAAACAAATCTTTTCATTAAATGTAAATACAAAACGATGTACGTAAAAAAGATAAGTGTAAAATTTTTAAAATAGATAAAGTACGATACACTCCAGGGTTCCCGCACTTTTCGCGGTTTAACCAAATGGCCCTGAAGGCAGCTCTTACTTTATCTAGACCTGGAAAAGACAAACCTCTTCCAGTGCTCCCAGAGAAAATTCTGTAGATCAGGAACTTGGAGGCCTTTGACCACGACAGATCTAACGTGCACCAGTCACCATTAGCTTGCATGAAGGATCTACTTCAACAGGTAAACATCGAACCCGCGACTCTTGACCTTACCGAACTGGTTCCGACGACCACGACCACCAAATAAAGTGACGAAAACATCATACAGGGTGTGAACTTTAAGTTTAAGAGAGAATACAATATATATTGGTTGACTAAACCTTTTGAGCGCGGCAACATATGCATAATCTCCTCATAAAGTAGGATGAACCGGGCACGTTTACACAATTTCATTTAAGCGAGCAATGATAAATTGCAATATATTTTCTTTTTGGACCTCAAACGACGTGTAGTCCCTCCTTCTGATTAGCACTCTGCCAACGTCTCACCGGCCCCTGCAGGGGGCCTGTGCAGCACATGCGGTGAAGAACACACGCACACGACAACCAGCAAAAACACACACTTGCTGCCATTTCGTTATTGCGAATTTGAATTCGAGATGTCAAAATTCAAACTCATTTTTCTAAAGTTGTTTTATGTTTTCAAAAATTAATTTGATAACAAGTGCTTGCAATAGTTGAAAGCACCACACAGACTGGAGACCACTGCCTTTGCATGCATCCTGCAATCGGAAGCATCACATTTCTACACTCAAAAACGAATTTTGTTTTTACAGTATCACGCAGCAAATTTTATAGTAATGAACTATAAAAACTGCTAATTTTACAGCAACAAAATGTAAAATTGCTAATTCTATAGTACTAAATTATAAAATTGCTAATTCAACAGTTTATTACTACATTTTACAGTTTTAAACTGGAACCTCTGCTGCCAGTATTATACTGTTGTTTTTACAGTAAAATACAGCTAAATTTTGCGGCAATAAACTGCAAAATTGCTAACTTTACAGTAAGAAGCTAAAATTGTTAGTTTTACAGTTTATTAGTGCGCATTTTACAGTTTTAAACTGGAACCTCTGCTGCCAGTATTATACTGTTGTTTTTACAGTAAAATACAGCTAAATTTTGCGGCAATAAACTGCAAAATTGCTAACCTTACAGTAAGAAACTAAAATTGCTGGTTTTACAGTTTATTGGTGCGCATTTTACAGTTTTAAACTGGAACCTCTGCTGCCAGTATTATACTGTTGTTTTTACAGTGAAATACAGCTAAATTTTGCTGCAATAAACTGCAAAATTGCTAACTTTACAGTAAGAAACTAAAATTGCTGGTTTTACAGTTTATTGGTGCGCATTTTACAATTTTAAACTGGAACCTCTGCTGCCAGTATTATACTGTTGTTTTTACAGTAAAATACAGCTAAATTTTGCGGCAATAAACTGCAAAATTGCTAACTTTACAGTAAGAAACTAAAATTGCCGGTTTTACAGTTTATTGGTGCGCATTTTACAGTTTTAAACTGGAACCTCTGCTGCCAGTATTATACTGTTGTTTTTACAGTAAAATACAGCTAAATTTTGCGGCAATAAACTGCAAAATTGCTAACTTTACAGTAAGAAACTAAAATTGCTGGTTTTACAGTTTATTGGTGCGCATTTTACAGTTTTAAACTGGAACCTCTGCTGCCTGTATTATACTGTTGTTTTTACAGTAAAATACAGCTAAATTTTGCGGCAATAAACTGCAAAATTGCTAACTTTACAGTAAGAAACTAAAATTGCTGGTTTTACAGTTTATTGGTGCGCATTTTACAGTTTTAAACTGGAACCTCTGCTGCCAGTATTATACTGTTGTTTTTACAGTAAAATACAGCTAAATTTTGCGGCAATAAACTGCAAAATTGCTAACTTTACAGTAAGAAACTAAAATTGCTGGTTTTACAGTTTATTGGTGCGCATTTTACAGTTTTAAACTGGAACCTCTGCTGCCAGTATTATACTGTTGTTTTTACAGTAAAATACAGCTAAATTTTGCGGCAATAAACTGCAAAATTGCTAACTTTACAGTAAGAAACTAAAATTGCTGGTTTTACAGTTTATTGGTGCGCATTTTACAGTTTTAAACTGGAACCTCTGCTGCCAGTATTATACTGTTGTTTTTACAGTAAAATACAGCTAAATTTTGCGGCAATAAACTGCAAAATTGCAAACTTTACAGTAAGAAACTAAAATTGCTAGTTTGACAGTTTATTGGTGCGCATTTTACAGTTTTAAATTGGAACCTCGGCTGGCAGTATCATACTGTAAAAACAGCATCTCATTTTCCAGTGTATGTTTAGAATTCCCAACCATTAACTTGTTGAGGGACACGGGCAGCCGTGATCCCAGAATCCGAGCGAGAAACATGGGACCCAAATCTCGTCATTCGGGAGACTGGAGAACGGAAAGAGAGAGAATGGCATGGAAATGAGAAATTTTTCGGTTGACAACGTTTTAATTTCTGGCCGTTAAGCCCCTTCCTCGGCAGCCACATCCCTGCCTCCTGCCAAATCGTATTCACGACGATCTTTCACTTCCCGGAATCAGGCATCCAAATTACATTTTTTCCGAGAAGTTATTTCCATGTTTTGGACGCTTTATCTCTCCTACTTTTATTTCTGCAGCATCCTCTTGTACTTCGAAAAATAGATTGTTATCGCCAATAAGAAAATTAAAATTACGATAATAATAAAATATAAAAAACGGTTTTTAAATTTAAAGATTATTTCTGTGAGCTTAATTCGCACTATAAAGAATGAAATAAAATAAATGTATCGCACGCCTATAGAAGAATACTATCACAACTCAAAAACGGAAAAATTTTAGACATTTAAAAGAAACTGATATATTAAAGCAATTAGTAATGGTTCAGTCTATCATACATTAGGTTAGATCATTTCGGCTCATTTGCTTTCATAATGCTTTTAAAACAAACGTTTCTTTTTGACTTTTAAATCATGGCTCTGGGTACATCTCTGAACATTCAGAGTTTCGACTTTTTGAGTTGTGATAGTATTCTTCTAGGCGTGCGATATGATTTTTAGATGACAGCAGTCAAAAATTTCAGTTGATCTAATTATATCTTTATATACTGATTAAAATTCTAACACATACAACGAAATTTAAGATAAAAAAAAATGATAGAAGAAATAGGCGGTATAATCAATTCTCTTCATACCAACATGTAAACCGATAATTTCTTCTATCATTAACCTATTCATACTAAATCTATTCATTCTAACCTGTATACCGTCGATACATCTTGGATACGTTCATAAAACTAAAAGAGCTTTGCGCCGATGAAAGCCGAAGTGTCGTACATTTCGCAAGGCTGAATTTAACCCGGTAGCCGGAAGCGATGTGTGAAAATGATGACAGAGGAAGCAAGTAGAGAAATAGTCTTTAAAAAGAACAGTCCCGGGACTGCCAATTAGAAGTAATGATTTTACTGTTGGTTATTGATCAACATTGTGTTTCCCTTTTCACATTCAAGTTAAAACAGGTTTTTTATCCTAATTACGAAAAGCTAGAATTTAATAATAGAATTCTGGAAAAATACTTCTGTTCAGGTTTAAAGTATTAGAATATGCGAATTTTCAAGTACACAGTCAAAAATTCCGGAAATACCAAAATTAAATTAAGAAAAAAAAATCAACTATCTCCTAAACGGTCAGTAGTATCGAGTTGAACCTTGTTTTAATAAGTCAGTGCATTTAAAGAAAGATGAAATGCGTATTGTGTGAATACTTTTGAGAATTGAGACAGCTTGACGAATGAAATGCTTTTTTCAAGTTCTTTTATTTTTCAGTTTACTTCAGACGCCACAACACCCCATAAGCACCGTAGCATCAAAAGTACGCAACAGGATTTGTATCTGAATACAGGTAGAGATCTTATTATTATTCCAAGTTGTCAAACCATCAATGGTTTGACTATACTGTTTAAAATGAATGCTGTTTTTACAGTATAATATAGCTCATTTTATAATAATAAACTGCAAAAATGGCTAATTTTACAGTAATAAACTGTAAAATTACAGTTTATTACCTTGCATTTTACACTTTTAAACTGGAACCTCTGCTGCCAATATTAAACTGTTGTTTTTACAGTATAATGCAGCTCAATTTTACGGCAATAAACTGTAAAATTTCTAACTTTACTGTAACAAACTGCAAAATTGTTAGTTTTACATTTTATTACTGTGCATTTTAGTTTTAAATTGGCACCGCGGCTGCCAGTGTTATACTATAGGACAGCGCGCCACATTCTTCAATCGAGAAAATGCCAACGCGTTTCTTAATAGTAATCAAAATGGTCTGTCGAATATACAATTGAAGGCTTAACGAAAAACTGGAATAACAACAGCCCCAAAGAAGTTTTTGAGCTAAATATTCTATCTAAGTATCTACACAAAAGTAAAGATTACTAAACTGTTTTATTCTTATTGCAATTAATATAATCTATCATTGTAGACCACAGAATTCCATACTGTGGACTGCATAATGTGACTTTTTAAAATGCAAGAAAGTCTTTGATGTTACAAACAAGGTTGAAAATCGATAGAATATATGAGTATTTCATAAAATATTTTTTCTAACATTACTTTTGCGAAGTAGAATAAGATAAAATCAGTGAAACATGTTTTTTCCCCCGATTACAAGCTTAACCTTTATTTCACTTTTAAATAGTAGCCTACTTTATGACAGAGCATCATATTCAGCCGATGAGAAGAATGCTGCAAATTTGCCATGAAAAAAAAAGGGGAGGGGGATGGAGTCTAAACGTCTGTCTTCTTCCAAAAGAGAAAAATACCAATTTTACATTTAATATTATTTTTTTTCTTTTCAGTTAGCATCCTCATTTCAATTCCTTTTTCAAATGAATAAAAATCTCCTAGTCTCCAGAAAAGCGAGCTCTCCATAAAACAGGCTCTTGCAAGTAAATCAGAATGCTCGGATATATTAATAAACAATGGAGAGACCTCAGTGAAACGAGGTTCCTTTCCGAGGAGAATCCCCCCCCCCCAAATCCCCAAATTCCTCGACTCTAATAAATGATTTGCAGCGCCTTCCGCGAGTAGAAAACCCTGAAATTGATCTTCCATAATTACATAATCGGATTAATTTTATGACACGCACGAATAAAGCGAAAACGAGCCGTCATCGCTGATCAATAGGCGCTCGCTTCTCTTCTTCGGAAACGACAAACATTCAAATGGGGACCGGGTGTCTGCCGGAATAAGTGTTTCTCGGCCATTGATCGGCGGAGAAAAGGGCAGTTTTTGATCAGAGCGGATGTTTTTGTTCATTAGGCTTTTATTAATGCTTATGTCTTTGCTCGGCTGACACAGTTGTCCATTTCCTCTCGCTAGATATTTAAGCACTCGTAAAATATACTTTGGGTTAGCATTCATTCCCATACATTCAAGTAAAATTAACGTGCACTATTAATAATATAATTGATATACTGCAAAAATTAAGTTGTTTTTACAATATAATACTAAAAGCAGAGTTTTCACTTCAAAAGTGTAAAAGCGCAGTAATAAACTGTGAAACTAGAAATTTTAGTTTCTTACAGTAAAACTAGCAATTTTAGTTTCTTACTGTAAAGTTATTCATTTACAGTTTATTTCCGTCAAATTTAACTATACCATACTGTAAAAACAACAGTATAATAGAGGTTACTGTATAAACAGTATAAACAGAGGTTAAAGTTTAAAATGAAAATATACGGTAATAAACTAAAATTAGCAATTTCACAGTTTATTACTGTAAAATTAGCAATTTTACAGTTTATTGCTGTAAAATTGGCAATTTTTACAGATTATTACTATAAAATTCGCTGTATTATACTGTAAAAACAACATTCCTTTTTTACACTGTACACTGTTAAAAAATTTCCTGAAATTTTACGGTAAAAGTTACTGGCATCCATGTTGCCAGTAACTTTCACCGTAAAATCCAATTTTACTGTAAAATTTTATGGTAGAGAAAAGTAGAGTTAAAAAATCCAAGATGCGAGCAGCTAGGATCGAACTCAAGACGCGGTTATCGCACTTCGCTTCCCTATCCACTGTACCGAATAGACCACACATGGCGAACAGACATTGAGTATTACGTGCTTCGCTCAGTAAGTCACGTGGTTTATCAACTTGCGCTGTAATCGTTTCTTTTTTATGGTAAAATTTACTGTAAATATTTTCGTTACTGTAAATGCAACATTTTACAGTGATATTTACCGTAAAAGTTTCCTGAATTTTTAACAGTGTAGTTACTTAAGCACTCGTAAAATATGCTTTGTGTTAGCATTACTTCTCATACATTTAAGTAATCTTAGCGTGCACTATTTTTATATAATTGACAGAAAGTATGAAGGTTGTGAAATTGAAGCATATTAATTTTATGACACGCACGAATAAAGCCAAAGCGAGTTTTCATCACTGAGCAGTGAGCAATAGGCTTTCGCTTTCCTCCTTAGTAAATGACATTCAAATGCAGTAAACTCTCGATTATCTGCGAGCGGATTATCCGCGAAGGTATCCGGAACGAAACAAACAGTATTAACATATTTTTTCGAAAAAACACGAATTTTAAATTTGTTTTTCTTAACCCATTAATGCCTAGCGTCCCTTTTTAGGGACGGTCCAAAAAAGGATCTGAATTTCCCCAAAATGAACATTTCACCAAATAATAGTGTTCAATGAGTACCTTGGTATTGTTTCAATTCGTTATTAACAGATTGCAGCACATAACCATTGTAAAGTGTGTTCTGTAGCAGTTTTAATATGATCTTTATCAAAAATGACATCGTTCACAATCTCAAAAAAAAAAAAAAAAAAAGCTAAGTTTTCAAAGTTATTCCCAGCTTCCCAGTTTATGTTAATTGCTGATTTTATTTCTTCTTATAAAATGCCTTTTTAAATATTATATCATAGGCAGAAAAAAAATTAGTAAAAAAAGTATGTACTCTCTGGGGGTCTATCGTAACTTTTAAGGGACAATTTTTCTTTCCTTAATAAAAAAAAATTTTACATAATATTTTTTTATTATTTTTCCTGATTATTAAACACTGTTTGTAACCAGTACACAAAATATCTTTGAAAAAAAAAAAGTCAGGCATTAATGGGTTAAATTTCTTACCCAAGAGTACGGTGTTCTTCATCCAGTAAGTTATTTCCACTGGGCTTTAGCGTAAGTACCACTTCTTTATCGATTTTATATGCTTGAGAATCTGAAATTTTATTTCTTTTATTCCGTATTTATCGTCACAGTTTCTACATATCACGTTTTAAGTGGGATGCAAAGGCATTTTTTATCTTCTTTACCCCGTTTTTAAGCTTTTTCCGGATTATCCGCGATTTTCGTTATCCGCGATTCCCGTGCCACCCAATTCCGCGGATAATCGGGAATGCAAAAGGGGAAGGGGACATTAATTCGCTTCCGGGTGAGGACGGGAATAAGTATTTCTCAAGCATTGATCAGATAGCTCTAACAACGAACGAAAGAAAGACAGTTTTTGATCAAAGAGGAAGTAGTTTTTAATAGACTTTTATTAAAGCTTACGTATTATGCCTTCGTTTTCCGACTCATTTCGGTATGAACGTTGAGTAATAACGCGGTTTCTAGTCACGTAAGCACATACGAAATGTACTTCATGTTCATGTTACTTCTCATGCATTCAAAATTTTAACATGTGTATTAGTTTCTCTTTATTAGTATACTGCAAAAAATGAACTGTTGTTTTTACAGTATAATACTGGCAGCCGAGGTTCCAATTTAAAACTATAAAATGAGTAGTAATAATCTGTAAAACTAGCAATTTTACAGTTTCTTACTGTAAAGTTAGCAATTTTAGAGTTTATTGAAGTAAAATTTAGCCGTACATACCGTAAAAGCAACACTATAATACTGGCAGCAGAGGTTCTAGTTTTAAACTGTAAAAAGCACAGTAATAAATTGTAAAATTAGCAATTTTACAGTTTATTGCTGCAAAGTTAGCATTTTTACAATTTAGCACTGTAAAATTAGCAATTTTTCAGTTTATTACTGTAAAATTATCTATTTTTGCAGTTTATTACTATAAATTTAGTTGTATTATACTGCTAAAAAAACATTCATTTTTCACAGTGTAAGAAGGACGAAGAAGGTAGTGGCGGAATTTATTACAAAAAAAAAAAAAAAAAAAGACTAATATTGTGCACTAGCTCGGTGGCCGGACTCTGCACACTCTACCTTGAGAATCAAAGTGATGTCAAGTGAAGCGTGTCTAAAAGCCTCTTATTAGATTAAGGTCGATATTTTGCAGGCACGCTGTACGAAAAATTGCAATCAATCGTCAAATAAGTTTTAAATCCCCCGTTACAAGAGGAGCCTCAAAGCGAAAGCAATACTTTTATTTGTTCTTACTCGAGAAAAAATGGTAACGGAAATTCATGCAGCTTCTTTTTATCAACGATTTCTTTCACGCTAATTAATTTATTTCACAGCCGTGCAGACGACTTTTTATGTTCAATTTAAATTTGATATTTTCCAAACTTAAAAACTCCAGTATCTTTTTTCCAGGTGAAAACATCAATCAGTAATTTTCAAAATTGTCGGAAGGAAATCGCTTAAAAGTTACTTTTCCCACTCTTTTCAATGAGAAAAAATCAAGAAGACCCGTTAATTATTTCTGGCAATAAAAGTCATTTTAAGCTATATTTGGGGGGGGGGGGGGCACGTGGGCCTAGAAGTAGAGTACTCTCCTCGTAAGCAGGTCGCGGGTTCGAATCTCGCCTTGACTATGGATGTTATTTCATCCTCTCTGTGCCGTAAATCTGTCCTGTGTTTGTCAGGAAACAAAGCGCATAGTACGCAGTCCTCATGTATATTGAAGCTGATGACTTCTTTAAAAAAAAAGCAATGTTAGGGTCCTTAAATTAAAATTAGAACTGTTTGGTTCTTTTCTTGGCTGTCGAAAGCCTCATTACGGTAGTCAAGTACACTACAAAAAATAAACCGTTGTGTTTACAGTATAATACTGTCAGGAAGAGGTTCCAGAATAAAACTGTAAAATGCACGGTAACAAACTGTAAAACTAGCAATTTTGCAGTTTATTATAGTAAGGAAGTAATTTCGAAATTTATCACCACAATTTTACAGTTTATTACTTCAAATTAGTGTATTATACTACATGTATAAAGCAGCAGAGGTTCCAATTTAAAACTAAAATGCACAGCAATAAACTGTAAAATTAGCAATTTTACGGTTTATTACTGTAAAATTAGCAGTTTTTACAGTTTGTTTCTATAAAATTAGCTGTATTATTCTGTGAAAACAATATATTTTTTTTACAGTGTACCTCCCTGCGAAATTTGGTCGAGTTCCGATATGAACTGAGGAACACCAAATTACATTCATGAGACTTTCGCATTATAAGTAAGGTGGAAGATGAAGAAATTTAACAAATTTATTACAGAAGAAAAATAGTCTGGCATTACGATTGTGTGTTGCATCTTATGCACTTGACAGCTGTTAAATAGGCGATGCACTTATGACATGCTCGGAGAGAGGGCGAACCATAAGTTCGCAACTCTGAGACATTCCCGCTATGGGGGGGGGGGGGTAATGTTTAGAATCATGCCATAACCCTTTATGCCCCAACGGGACTCAGAAGTCCCGCTTATATTAATTTAGTATTATGAATCCTAAATGGCTGGAATCATGCTGGTATTTGAAAGTGCCACTCCTTGCACTTTGCTGAGAGTTCGACAGACTGTACTTCTGAAAACAGTTTTCTGAGTGGCCTAAGGCGTAGGAGCCTTTTAGACCCTACTGATTAGTCCTACTGTCCCTACTGATTAGACCTAGTCAAAATTTTTATGCGCGGTATATATGTTGTTTGATGTATGTTCAACTAAAAAAAATTTAAAAAAATACATAAAAATTCATTGCTAAATTAATTTGGGAGATAAAGGGTTAAAAGATGGTTAAGTCTTTGGATATCGACTTACAACGCCACCAGATGATTTTATGAGTCACCGTCATTTATTTGTATTGACATCTCTAGATGTCAAGGGGACATTGAGACGTGCTTTTTATCTTTAGAGACTTTTGATGTCATTGAAATATTTTTACGTCGTCACAAATAATCCTGGTGTTATTGTCCTACACTTTTGACGACACTAGACTCTTTTGGTGTCGATTTCGTGAACTTTCCATAAAATCGCTAGACACGTTTTGTGTCACTGCCATACATTTCCTGCATTTCATAAACTGCAAGGATAGTATTTGGATTTTACTAGACATTTTGCAATGTATTTTCGCTTCAGAGAAGCGTAAAAGCAAAGCTTTTTATCTTCATTTACTTTAAGATATTTTCAGCTCTTACTGGGACAAAAATTAGAAGTAAAATGAAAATGTTACAGCAGTATGTTAGTATTTTCTCTTAGAAAATTTAAACAAATGAACATGTCACAATTATCTCAAGGAGTTATACTTCAACAGGAGTTGAATGAATGTTTAAAAAACAGCACCTAAATAGTTTTCTATATTTCTTTCAAACAAAACTTCATAACTGAGAAAAAATCTATAATATCAATCATCTAAAAAATGGCAGTAATTGGGGAGAAACTTCTAATATTTCGTTTCTTGACATTTTGTGACTAATGAGATAAAGGAAGATTATTTCTTCCGTGTTTTCTCTCACATTCGACCATTTTTCAATGTCGAGGATCCATTGTGATGATTTTTCAGGCCAGAAATCGTTTCTCCATTTTTTATGGGTATTTATTTTATTCCATTTAGTTAAAAATAACAAGAATATTACTGACATTTTAATAATAACTATTAAATAAAAGTTAAAGTACTGCAATTATAATCATCATCTTAATATAAATTCATTATTGTAAATATCATTGAAAATTTAAAAAATAGTTTCTATAAATATTGGGTGGGCCAAAAATAACTTTTTTTTATTTCGATGATGGGTAGAGCGGAAAAAATGCCCTTCGGGGAGCAAAGTGCACATAAAAAATTTAAAATCATTTGGTCAATTTCTTGACATGCCGCAATTGCGTTAAAGTTTGGAAAGTTTTGCGATTTTTAGCAAATTATTATTGTTCTTTTTTTTTCGGAAATAGGTGAAGCGATAAAGGTGCTGTAGGGCGTATGAAAATCTCATCAGAAATGTAAAGTCTGTGGTATGATGTCTTCCTCTTCCACATATCGCACATTCAGAATGAAAGGGGCACATCTCAAAAAATGCATTTTTTGGAAATACCTTTAAAAAGCATACCTTAGTACACCTTACATGAGAAACTGACTCATTTTTTTCTAGAGTTAACAGTCGCAGCTAAAAAGCAACGTATGCCCTTATCATTCTCCAGATTCTGCCGATTGTGAAGGGAGAATTGAGTTTGAAAGGGGCACATCTTTGAAAATCAGAGTTCCCCGAGCGTCATTAGTGCAAATTAGGGTTAGTACTCTTTTTAAACCATTTAAGAAAACCGTAATGTTGATTTGTTTTAAAATGACATTCGTTTTAATTGTTTGTAATTAAGTATAAATTGTTTGTGCACAAGTAATTTATGAAGGGTTCCTTTTTTTAGAACAAGAAGAATAGTATTATGTAACCTAGCGTCAAATCATTAGGAATTAAAATTTGATTTAATATCGTTCTGAAATGAAACAGCGATATGTAGGATAAGTCACGGCAAGAACTTCAACAAAAAAATAAAGGGTGTATATGCCGATGCCCATAAGAATAGCTATTTTGAGATGTGCCCCTTTCATTCTCCACAAAAATCCATTTTCGTGGAGAATGAAAGGGGCACTTCTCATTAATTACTGACTTATTTAAAATTGGCCGGGAAACGCACACCACAGTCATCTAGCAGAACCTTTAATCAACCAAGCAATGAAAGTTTGGCTAGTTGTAATAAGTTTTTAGAGCCAGGGCAAGCGTTTAAAAAAGTTTAAATTTTCAAATCGATTTTTCTCAAAACAGCTATTTTGAGATGTGCCCCTTTCATTCTGGACGTGCGATATGCGTAGAGATTTGGGCAATTTCCTGTTTTTTTCGACCCAGCTAAGAACACTCTCGATTTACTCCCCTTTCAAACAAAGAAATCAAAATCGGCTTATCCGTTTAGGCACTAGATTGCTACAGACAGATAGATATACAGATCGACAGATACACAGACAAGTCAAACTTATAACCCCCTTCCTTGTTGCGTCGGGGTTAAAAGTAGAGAAGTTGATTAAATCTTAAGTGCTTGGACATTTACTTTTAGAGTTTAATTCCTTTTTTAAAGTTAATATTTACTCCCAAAGCCTTTTTTAAAAAATACTTTAAAATAATAATCTAATATTTCTCACTTCGCCAATTTTCCTTTAGAATTTCTATTTTGCAGCTTTTCTTGAAACCGATTTTTTATTTCAATACAAAATATCTTCAACGCAATAATTTTCAAAATGCCTTCATCACAAACGGGCAATGAATAAGAATATTGTAATAAAATGTATCTCAGAAGCTGTAAACGATTAGATTTGCCGAAATTTAAGTTTAAATTTTTCAACAAGAAAAGCTAAAAAGTGAACTTACTTCAAAGTGAAGAAAATAGCATTTCTTACTTTCCTCGGAGCTGAATTTCATATATATAAAACACGATTTGTTCTACAAAAAAAAAAAAAAAAAAAAAAGCATAAAAGCTCTTTTTGTTTGAAGTATCGAAGAAATAATAAACACTTTCTCATTAAGGAACAAAAGTAATGAAGCAACCAGAATCAAACATAAATATCGTCTACAAATTTGTAAATTTTTAATGTAGTCATTCATTAAATTTTCTACTTGTATTTGATAGCGTATTGTGCTCGGCAGCAAAGTTGCCGCTTCTCAAATTTGAAGATGCGGTAAAGAGCACTTTTAATAAAGCACGATTTCCTTTAAGTACGATAGGGAGAAAAAGATCAAATTTTGAAATATAACTTTGGAAAACGATACAGTCGAACCCCGATATAGTGAACCCGAGATATAGTGATCCTTCGGTTGTAGCAAACTTTTTCAATGGTTCGGACTAAAGCCCTATGCAATTTCAGAGGCTTATAACTATCCCCCAAAGATATAAAATCGGCTATAGCGATCTAAACAATTCAGAAACACTACTTCAAACAAATTTACAGGGAAATAATTTTTGACTTCGAACGTACATAGAAGTTTTTCATAGAGTTTCGATATTTTCTGAATAACTCAAAAACCTTTCACAAGAACAGTTTGGCTAAGGACTGATTTTCTGATACTGATGAAGAAACAAAAGATCCAAAGGTCCAGGGAATTCAATTTTTGCTCCAATGGCAGCTGTCAATGATTTGAACAATTTTTTGCTACAGTAACTACAAATCAACATGCTATGGATTTGTTTTCAATAGTTAACTTAATAAATTGGTGAAATGTGTGTAAATATAAAACCTTGCAACCGAAAATAACATATTCCTTTCATGCTATGGACACATTATCGCAAAAAAGGTACATTTTTATAGTTAACATATTGTATTGTACAATATAGTTAATTGTTTCACTTAACTGCCCTAATTACGGATGGTAAACCCTGTAACTAAGAGGTTGATAAAAGGAGTTTTAAACGAAAGTGAGCTGTTTTTTTCCTGAAAAATCGGATTTAGCGAACCCTCGAGCATAGCAATTTCTTTAGCCAGTGAAGTTTCGTTACAGTCGATCCGACATCTCTTCACGGTTTAACTATAACTTATGTCCAAAACTGTTGGAAAAGGAGTTGGTCAATGATTGATTCTCCACTTGACCCGGACAAACTGTTTGACTTTACAAAAATTCAGTACCACAGTAGCTGAAATGAGTCTTTAATGTGAAAGTCACATAACGATCCCCCCCCCCCCCACGTGACTGTCAAGAAACGCGGCAACCTCACAAAGTGCCGTTGCAGTAATGTCTTCATAATGTCAGAAAGTGAGAAGTCGCAAATTAACTGCCATAATGGCGTCACAAGGAAGTCTTAAAAACATGTCACTCATGTGTCACTGCGATACTTTTGTGAAACGACACGGTGCTGTGACTGTGACCGTTGTGACTCGCACAAGGTCTCAGTCCACCTTCAACTTTTCCGTTACAGCTGCGCTATCAGGGAAGAATCTAGAATACACAGCCAATTAGGGTGGCTCTCAAAGATCTTCCAGACAATTTCCAACTCATAATATCACATTTTATTTCTGTATTTAAGTTTAGATATCTCTTCTAAACTTTCATTAAGAACAAGTTAAACAAAAAGTCACTTTCTCTCTTTTTATAATGGTTGTTTCAATTTCGTTTACATCTTAGTTCTCACACTTGAGCAGCACTTCATCTTCATCAATGAATCCCGCTACTGGGGATCAGATACCTTTCCAGAAAGAAAATCAGGCAAGACACTTCGACTGTCATTCTTTTTCTTTTCCCCACTATGGTAGTAAGTTGAGCTTTAAGACCATAAATTATCTATTTATTGCTCTTAAAACTAGATCTACGGCGCAGTAGTCGGAGTATGAAGAAGATCAAGCAGGCTAAAAACCTGAAGTCATTAATCTCACGCTTGAAAAATCGCTGATGACACGTTACCGTGTGTAATAGAATGGGCTTTCTTCGGTGCAGCTTGAAAGGGAATGGGCTGCTTAAAAAGTTTATTCTTCTCTAGCGAGGACGACAAAAAAATGCCATTAAAAAGATAATCGTGTCAAGTACCATTAGATTTGCGTATCAATTTTTTAAGCCACCTAGGGATTGAAGAATGTCAAAATGTAAAAAATTGATCTTGATAATACTCTTGTAAAACAAAGGACATCACATTTTAAGAATTCACAAGTAATGAAATACAATTGAACTTCAATATGCTTTCCATAAGGATAATAAAAGTGGCTGCGTAAAAAATTGAATCCGCTGAAAAAAAATGTGGAAGGTAATATTGACTCTATTGTGTTAATAATGCCACTCAGGAAGATGATAGAAGAACTGGTAGCGGAGGAAACAGACAGCTTCATTTTCTGTTGAACAGAATGAACGCGAGCGTGCGAAGCAGTAAAAATTATGCTGTTCGCTGAATGTACCTACAAAATTAAGTTTTATGTTCCCGCTTCCAGTTGATCCGCTATCTCACCGTGGCACAACTTTGACATGCTGCATGCTATGACAGTATGCGATGAGTTCCGATTTATTAGTCTACTAAAAATAAGTATAGCCCAATTATACCAAAGAAAATCTCAAAAGAGCACTTCTGGAGAAAATTAAGATTTTTACGCAATAGTACTTAGAACAGATTTATTCTTAATCTCTCAATATATGCATAGCATTGGTGATATTTCACTAACCAATACCAATTTTGCTGCTGTCACATTATCTTCACTTGTCAGATTTGCATTTGTTGTTATACTTGCAGTCAGTATTTCAGTATTGGTAGAGTTGTATTGAGAAAGATCATTGTGGGAAAAAAAAGCGCCAAACTTTGTATAACGATCATGCATTATTTAAAACTCTCTTCTGATATTTCGGTGCTTTTATCTTGTCTATTTCACCTCCAAAAACATTTTGGAAGTCTTTTAGAGACATGAGCTTATTTCATACATTACAACCCTTCATCTGATTTTTCTGTTGCTTAACATTTAGAGTTATCAGTAGCGTTCTCATCATAGGGGGCCAATTACTACAATTTTCTGAAAACATTGTGACAGTTATTGGCCACAACAAAACTTTAATTTTTAAGAATATATTCTTATATTACACCTGAAATTCACTTATTAGGCATCACAGCTATAAATCTCGTAGGATTTTAAGGGGTTACAGTACTTTTCTAACAAATTTCTTTAATTTAAGTGAAAAAGATGATTCTTTGAAATATTTGTTCCTGCACTTCTTTAACAATCAATAATTTAATTTCAACCATTAAAAACTTTGAAAACTTTTTTTGAAAATTTGAAACATGTAAGAAAATTTCAATTTTTTAAAAATCCTAAGGCTTTTTTGTTTCTGCACTAATAACAAAATTTCTTTTTGAGAAATGATCACAAGGATTACCTCAACAAATCTGTGCATTCATTTTCTTATATTTTGATTAGAAAATATTTTGTGACCTTTTGTGTAAAAAAATCTTAGAAAATTTTCTTCTTCGAGGTTTAACAAAATCTAAAAATTTTTGTAATTTATAAAACGCTTATTCAATGCACAGTTTTGTTAAATATATTATCTTGAGTGCAAAAAATATTGCTTTAAAGTTATATCCTTAATAGAAAAAATTCCTTAGCATTTCCAGTAATATACACTGGCGGAAAAAAAAATCCCAACACCAAGAAAGACTTGTGTTAGATAAACGAAATTTGGTAGGCGTGTTTATACAACTGAAAGATGACATCGATTGAAATTTCGAGTTCCGCGCATTAGTGTGGCGCAGCTGGCGTCACTCAGAACATGCAAATAAGGCTTGTTTTAAAAGCGTGTTGTGAAGCTCGTGTGTATTATTTTTCCGTGAAATTTGACGAATTGAGTTCATCTTAGATAGGAATGCCTTTAAGAAGACGAAGAAAGCCATTATCAACAGCTCACCGAATTTAAACGAGGTCGTACATTTTGGCTACGAGAAGGTGGATTTTCATTTCGCGATATTGCAGAAAGATGTGGGTGGGAATGTTTCCACCATGCATGATTATTGGAAGCTATGGGCAAGGGATGGTACTATCTCAAGAAGATCGAGTTCCGAGCTGCCACGTGGCACGACTGAGAAGGAAGATCGCCGAATCTTGCGTACGGCTGTGGCGCATCGTACTGCATCTGCGGTTGAAATTCGAGCAGCAGTTGGTACTGTCGTGACCCAAGGAACGGTAAGTAACTGTTTACTTCAAGGACAGCTCCGAGCCAGGCAACCTGCAGCCGGTATTCCATTGACTGCAAAACATTGCATTTTTCGACGGCAGTGATGCCACGACAGAGCTCACTGGAGATCGGAGTGGAGATCTGTTGTAATTTTTGATGAAAACAGATTCTGCCATAGTGCCAGTGGTGGCTGTATATTGGTCAGAAGGAGGCCAGGGGACCGCCTGCATCCAAGCGGTCTACGGCCTAGACACACGAGACCCACACCTGGAGTTATGGCCTCTGGAGCAAATTTCTACGACAGCAGGGGCATTCTTGTGGTTATCCTAAACTCACTGACTGAAAATTTGTCGTCAGTCTGGTAATTTAACCAGTAGTACAGCCCTTCATGAGTAGCATTTAAGGGGGCGTTTCCCAACATAATAACGCTCGCCCTCACATCGCTGCTGTAACGCAATGTACTCTACAGAGTGCTGACATGTTACCATGACCTGCAAAATCACCAGGTATGTCTCCAATTGATAACGTATGGGATATCATTGGACGGCACCTCGAGCATCATCCACAGTCAGCAATGACGGTCCTAGTATTGACACAACAAGTGCAACAAGAATGGAACTCCATGCTACAAAGTGACATTCGGCACCTGTATGACATAATGCATGCACGCTTTCAGGCTTACCTTCAAAATTCTGGAGGTTACACCCTCTACTAAATTAACATAATTTCACATTTGCACAGCATTTTCTTGAGTTTAAATTAGCCAGTGATCTTGTACATTTAATCAATTAAACATGTTAACTAGACAATTGCATTACCAGAATTTCATTACTCTACAGAAATTTTTTCTTGGTGTTGGGATTTTTTTTCCGCCAGTGTAGAAACACTAAAACCTGATCATCGAGAAAAAGCACTTTAAAGTTTGACTTTTACATTAGAACACACAGCATGCATGCCCTAAAGTCACTCATATTTTTTTAAATAATTCAGCTAGAACAATGCTGTTTTTTCTGAGTGTTTTAAATAACTTTTACTTTTGAAATAAGCAATAAAATTTTGTTTGGTCTTTTGGTCATTTTTGAGGTACTGTAACCCCTTAAAAGCTGTAAATGCATCGAGTTCTTTTAAAATGTCGTATAAAAAATTCTAGTCTTGCCATTTTCTCCACAACCTTTTAAACTACACAAAAAGTCCTTTTAAAGTTTAAAACAATTTGCCAAATAAATCAAAAAGAAATTATGTTAAGTAAGTAATAGAAGATATGCTCAAATAAAGTCAATTTTTAAGGCTTAAACTCAATACGTAAATTTAAACCACTGAAGAAAGAGCAGCTTGTATGGAAAATGGATCTAGTGTTTCAGTTTTGCGAACAGAGTTAAGCCTTGAAAATTGACTAAATTTGATTAATTAATATCTCCTGTTCTAATTAGCGGAGAGAAACGTGCTAAAACTTTTCTTTTTCAGAAAAAAACCCTTTCCAGCGATACATAAAGTTTTAGTGTGGGAAGGTTTTCCCGCCTCAATTATGGCGGATACACCAAAAATGAGACTAATTAATTAATTTAAAAACAACTAATTCGAAATTTAGAATTTGGCCTTCGAGATGCATTACACGGGGATACGTTCGAACTTTTGTGCCAGGTTCCAGGTCTGTAGGAGCTGTGGGGGCTTCTGGTCAGCGGTTACAAACGTACAAAGCCCGTCATCTCTATATGTAGAGATTACTGTAAAAGTAGCAATTTTATAGTTTATTACTGCAAAATGATCAATTTTGACAGTTTATTACTATAAAATTAGCAGTATTATACTGTGAAAACAGCATTCGTTTTTTACAGTGTGGGTAGGGAAAACTTATAAGAAAATCGATTATAAGATTCAAAACGTTCAAAGAAAGGAAACGTCAGAATCTATCCTTCGAAATTGTAGTCATTTACTAAGAATAAAATATCCCCTTTGGTTTTTCTTCTTCCAGCCAGCTTTTAGTACATTACTAGCAAAAATGGATCTCTTCGAGAAGACAAGCATTCGGAGAAAATTACGCAGATTGCTAAAGCTATCATATCTGTTCTGCGGACTCCATTTGATTACATGAGAGGCATAAGGGGACAGAATCATCATCACAAAAAACATTAAGTTACACAATTCAGAAAAGAAAAATCATTCCTCCCCGAATAAACTGGGGACGACATCAAAAAGGAAAGCTTTGGAAGAAAGCGACCCTTTTCTTTCCTCTTGTCGGAATTCTAATAGACTTAATACAGCACAAAATAACATGCGTAGATTTTTTTTCCTGCTTTTGCTTTGTTACAAATCGAGCAGAATATTTTCTTCTTGCAAAATCCATTTGCTTTTCCCTTCATTGATGGTGACAAAAGCATTCCTTTATGTAAAAAAAAAAGGTAGAAATAAATTTTTCCTTTTGGGTTAGGAGTCCTAAATTTAGCTTGTTTTAAAAAGTCGGGTAACGAGACCTCGTAGAGCTATCAAGACCCTCATTGCCCTTATTCCCGACCATTAAGAGTTTTACTAGAGAGTTCTGAAAAATAGCTTAAAGGCTACTTTTTGTTGACCATTCATAGTCTTTTTTTTTTTTTTTTCCTAATAGTGGTAGATTTAGGCATTTTACGTATTGAGGATGGTTTGAGAGCAGACATTTATAAAAGATCGATCCACCGGTAAGTGCAAACCCTCTTTTGTGTATGCGTGTGGATTACGTTTCTAGTATTTATACATATTTATTTGAAAAAAAAATGTTCATTTTTTTCAAGATTAATTACACTGATAAATTAAGGCAATATGCAAAAAATATATGCTCAGATTTTGGACTTGTTTTACAATTTTTCTCCAAGTAACAGATGGATCACAGTAATAGAAAGTTCTTATATAAGTAAATATAAAGTAAATATAAGTAAAATTTCTCCGCAAATAAAGAGAAAAGTTTTATATTTTCCGCTTCCTGCTCGCTTCGCTCTCCAACTCCCCTTTTGCATCCTGCGGCGGTTACCTCACCGCCTTCGGCACCTCGATCACCCCCCCCCCCCCCGCTTCTCGTCGTTTGGAGCCTGAAGGCCTATTCATATGACGACCGTTCCGAACGAACGAAATGGTTTTTCGGACGTGACGGACGGAGTTGAAAAATTTCGAGCATTCGCACTAGCTCCGTCCGAAAGTCACGTGACGGTATTCCCCCACTGACTATAAAGAGCGCGCACCTGGCGAGAGTCAATGAAGTCGCTACCAAAGAACCGGTCTACTTTCGGCCCCGACGACATCTAGCATTCTAGAACGGCGACGGAAGCCGATTATTCGACGTGCTGTCATGGCAACGGATTTCGAAAACCAGTTTCGCAGCGAAAAATTCGGTTCGGACGGGCGGATCGGTCGTAATGTGAAGAAGCCTTAAATCGACAAAAAGCCACCGAATACGGTGTCCCCGCCTGAAAAAGAAAGTAATGCCCCCCCCCCCGTTTGATGTAAAATAATTATTTTCTTTAACTGAATTGCACAGCTCACATACCCTTTAAAAGTACTGTAACAGTTCATTTATAATTTAGAATAATTCGTCAAATAAATAAAAGAGACACCTCCCCCCCCCCTGCTATAAGATATGAAAAAAATACGTACATTTAAAAATATATATATAGTAAAATACCTAGCCTAAACAGAAAATCTAATTCCCTTCCCTGGCAGAAAAAAAAAGTTTACTTAAACGCGCTATGTAATTCATATGAAATCACTTAAACAAACTAAAATACCTTAAGAATAATGACACCCTTTTTTAAATGTTAAAAAAAATAAACGTAAAGAAAATGCGATAAAAGCTCGTGTATAGTTTTAATCTCTGACGCAACAAGGTAGCGGTAATATAAGTTTGACGCATCTGTGTATCATCTGCCTGTAGCACCGTACAGCCTAAACGGATAAACCGATTTTGAAATTTTTTTTATTTGAAAGGTGAAGTGTTCTTAGCAAGGTCGCTTCTTCAGATGACATTAATTATCAAAGATGTTTTAATTTGAAAATAATTTTCACGATTTTTGAAGTGGAAATTTTCAACAATAATACCAAAAGAAAGAAAAAAAAATCTACGTATGAAAAATATGTTTCGAAATTAATGTAAAATAAAACTCGAATTATAGCGTTTTTCTAGCAATTGCGGTTGTGGCTTAAATCTACAGGATTGGAAACCGATGTCATTGTTGCAGACGAGGAAAGAAAACTCAATGATTTAAAATGTTTATCTGTTGCCAGTTTCTATTCATTAGCAATTAAAATACTTGTAATTAATTTTAGTATAAGGATTTTCAATTTTCCCTCTTTATTCCACTTCTGCGACTAGCAAATTTTATAGTAAGGACTAGCTGCGTGGCCCGGCGTTGCACGGGCTGTAATGTAGTGAAGGCAGTTTGAGAAAACTACTCGCCGCCAAGGCGGCTCGCCTTTGAAGTAGCGAGAAAAGTTTCAACAAACTACTCGCCACCAAGGCGACTCGCCTTTAAAGTAATGAAGAAAGTTTAAACAGTATTCTCGCCGTCAAGGCGGCTCACCTTTACAGTCGCGAGAAAAGTTTCAAAAAACTACTCGCCGCCAAGGCGGCTCGCCTTTAAAGTACCAAGGAAAAGTGTAACAAACTACTCCCCGCTAGAGCGGCTCGCTAAAAAGCTTTCCTGCATCAAAGAATCAATCGAATTATTTGCACATGCTTCCTTAAAAATAAAGACGGTGTCAAGTAGCGCATACTTAGCACTCTCCCTAAATAACAAATAAAATTCCTTTCCAAAAACAATTATTTCCAAGCCTATTTCTTCCTGTAAAATTAATTGCAAAATTCTAAATGAAAAAGTTCTTTTAATATTTGGATCGCAGCCAAAAAAAGCCCCTTCTAAAAACAGCAAATTGCAATTTTATTTAAAAACACATTTTCAAAATGGTACCAGAGTAAAAATATGTCATTAATAATTAGAATAAAAACAATTGTTATAACTTTGTTATAACACGTATTCAAAATGACAATGGAAAAAAAATAACACTCTTTCATTTTAAAAAGTTCAGTTTAATTAACGTTTTAATTTGAAATCGCAAATTTAAAATAGTTCAATAATTTAATTAACGTTTCAATTCAGAATGGCAACGGTAAGAAATTAATGTCTTAGAATTTAAAATAGTTCGATAATTTAATTAACGTTCTAATTCAAAATGGCAACGGCAAGAAAAAAATATATTGGAATTTTAAATAGTTCAATAATTTAATTAACATTTTAATTCAAAATGGCAACGGTAAGAAATAAAAGTCTTGGAATTTTAAATAGTTCAATAATTAAATTAACGTTTTTATTCAAAATGGCAACGGTAAGAAATAATGTCTTAGAATTTAAAGTAGTTCAATAATTTAATTAACGTTTCAATTCAAAATGGCAACGGTAAGAAATTAATGTCTTGGAATTTTAAATAGTTCAATAATTTAATTAACGTTTTTATTCAAAATGGCAACGGTAAGAAATAATGTCTTAGAATTTAAAATAGTTCGATAATTTAATTAACGTTCTAATTCAAAATGGCAACGGCAAGAAAAAAATACATTGGAATTTTGAATAGTTCAATAATTTAATTAACGTTTTAATTAAAAATGGCAACGGTAAGAAATAAAAGTCTTGGAATTTTAAATAGTTCAATAATTTAATTAACGTTTTTATTCAAAATGGCAACGGTAAGAAATAATGTCTTAGAATTTAAAGTAGTTCAATAATTTAATTAACGTTTTTATTCAAAATGGCAACGGTAAGAAATAATGTCTTAGAATTTAAAATAGTTCAATAATTTAATTAACGTTCTAATTCAAAATGGCAACGGCAAGAAAAAAATATATTGGAATTTTAAATAGTTCAATAATTTAATTAACGTTTTAATTCAAAATGGCAACGGTAAGAAATAAAAGTCTTGGAATTTTAAATAGTGCAATAATTTAATTAACGTTTTAATCCAAAATGGCAACGGTAAGAAATAACGGTCTTGGAATTTTAAATAGTGCAATAATTTAATTAACGCTTTAATTTAAAATGGCAACGGAAAGAAATAAATGCCTTGGAATTTTAAATAGTGCAATAATTTAATTAACGCTTTAATTTAAAATGGCAACGGAAAGAAATAAATGTCTTGGAATTTTAAATAGTGCAATAATTTAATTAACGCTTTAATTCAAAATGGCAACGGAAAGAAATAAATGTCTTGGAATTTTAAAAGTGCAAAGAAATTAATTAACGTTTTAATTAATATCTCAGCTAATTAACGTCGTACAATTACGCGGTTGGTCTTATTGTCTTCCTTAGAAAATTTCAAATCGAATGGTATTATGTTTGATTCTTTACGCTCAGCGGTTTTTGAGGAGTTCAAGCTTCAGACGGACAGACAGACAGACGCGGACAGATTTTAATAGTAGTAATTATCTTTCCTCTTTTGTGCTCACCATACCCCCTCGAAAACAGTAAAATGTATTTAGATATAAAATGCTTTATGACCAGAGAAGTTCGTTTTAATATGAGATCGGCAATAAGGGTCTCGGGTTGTTTAACTTTTTTATTTAATTTTAGTTAAATTAAGACGAGCAATAAACAAAACGAAGAATCACCGGTTTTGTTTATCAAACGTTACCTTGTTGAAAAGGTTTTGGAGAAGTTTGGTCGAATGGTAATGTAATTTTGCTCGAAGTCAGCCTTGAATAATGACTCAATTGAAATCACTTATATCTTCTGTTATTTTTTTATGAAGAGAAATGTAGCAAACATCTTCTTCTTCATAAAAAAAAACTTTCCATTGACATATAATATTAAAGGGTGGGGGATGTTTTTGCCCCCCCCCCCCCAATTTGGGGAAGTATGCCCCGCCTTGATGAAGGACAGCCGAAAACGTCCCTTCATAATATCTTTGGGCTTACTTTTTTTTAATATATGGAGATAAAATACTAGATTTTGTCAAGTTCCGTAATAAGACAGTTCAATATTGTTATGCTTATAAATGGGTTTGGAGTTTCAAATAGAGATAAAATAGGAAAAAAAAAAGATAATGTGATTCGAGTTTTTTAACACTTACATCCTTTTGAAAAAAAGTCGAAATACAGTGATCTCTTTTCCGAACTAAACCTAGTTCTTTAGATGTAATATAGGAGAATAGCAGAATGATATGAAACTCTTTCGATGTTAGCGCCTCAGGCAAACTCATTGCGATGGTAAAGGCCATACATAAATAAAATATATCGCTCTTTCGTTTTGAGAAAATGGAATTTTCAATATCAACCATGTCAGCTAGAACCAATTAAAAAAAAAAAAACATAATGCTTTATGGGAACGATTTATGCTTGTGTCTTTTTTGATGAGTCGGAAGAAAAAGTTTTTTTTTGTTTTTTTGGGGGGTATTTATTTTCCTATTCGTGTAAGAACTAAGACTAAATGTCTTCAGAAACTTTTGACTTCGTGTTAAGAAACAGCTAAATATCTTGTAATGAGAAAATTGCAATGTTGAGCCCGCTTAATGGAATTGAAATTTTTATGCAAAAATATTCTAGTAGACGGGATATTCCATTATACAGAATCAAAATAATACATCACAACGGTTTGGAACATTGAAAATACGTTACATTAAGCGGATATTCTCTTCTACATTACATTCTCTTCTTTCTCTCTTCTTTCTTTCTCTCTTTACATTCTCTTCTACATTCTACATTAAGCGGATATAGTCTCCCAGGTAGTACGACAGTTGAACTACAGATTTCTTTTCCATTGAAAAGAGAAGGTATAAACTGTCGTACCAGACGTATGAAACCTTGAAAAAATCCCTGGCTCCAAAGGGTTAGAGTGAGAATTTCAACCCCGTCCTCTAAAGAAAAAAGACATAGTACAACATGTGTACCGCCCGGTTCCTAAAGGTTAACCGATATTCTAAATAGCGGGCTCTACTGTATTTTCGATTAAGAAGCTATAATTTTAAAGAAAATATTTTTTTGCACTGAATTGTGTTAATTATTATAGCCTAAAGTAAAAACTTATTTTAGGGTGAATACAAGCTAGAAT
This sequence comes from Uloborus plumipes, assembly GCA_038373865.1. Classification (NCBI taxonomy): domain Eukaryota; kingdom Metazoa; phylum Arthropoda; class Arachnida; order Araneae; family Uloboridae; genus Uloborus; species Uloborus plumipes. The sequence continues at coordinate 38,740 of JAXGGA010001186.1, forward strand.
AAAAGAAGTGCAGTGCGACACAAAAGTTTAGACACAATGCCAATATATGAATAAAAAGAACGAAATGCTTTCAAATTTCTATTGCAGTATGGTCCCAAATACGAGTCTCTGGAGTTTTAAAAAATATAACCGAAACAAAAAAAGGAAATTACAAACGACTTTTTTTTTTTTTTTTTTTTGCTGCCGCCAAAAGGTTTGGACACAAGTCAGATTTTTTTGCAAATAACTCTTAAAGTTTGATTGGTGGAGGGAAGGCGAGACTTTTTTCTTCAACTATAAAGTGCAGACAGAGATTGCTCAATGAATAATCAAAATCCCAAAATCTCTGTATTTCTCGTGCAAAGAAGATGAGAAAGTTTGGAAGCGAAATTTGAAAATGAACGCACTTTGCTAGTTTTTTGTCTTTTAAATCGGCAATATAGTATAGTTGTAGGGGAAAGTGGGGCAAAGTGAAATGATAAAATATTTTCACAGTTTGCAGCACCACCAATCTAGCAATATTTTAACCAAGTTCCTAACATAAGTTAATTCCTGTCAAAAAGTAAGTTGCTCCAAAGAAGAACGAAAAAAATAATGTGAGCCATATTCAAAATTTGATACCTTTATTGTAATATTCGTGGTTTTTCAAAAATATTTCTTAGTATTATAAAATAATATAATTTTTGTAATTTCCATTTAAACTATTAATTGAGATCTACTGATGTCCAGTGCAGTCCCTAGTTAATTTATATTAGGTATTTTTTTATTTTAAATGTTCAGCGTAATTTGTCAAGTGCAAGCTTGGCAAAGTGGATGGGGCAAGTGAAATAGTTCATTTCGTTTACTTATTCATTCTTTTATTAAATCAAGTACGTATTTCTTCATTAATTAATTTATTTACATGCTTTTACTTAATGAAAAAGTAAATAAGTGAGTAAATAACTCCTTTTCTTATTCATTCTCGATTTTATTCACTCATTTATTTTTCTCACTTATTAATTAGTTCATTGTTTCAGTTATTTACTTATTCGTTTATGGTTCATTAACAATTTTTTTTGTTCATTTAAGCATTTATTTGATAAAAATTACTGTTAATCGTCGAATAGAAAACCTTTCATTACAAAAATGTTTTGTTTTTCACTTTGGCCAATGATTTTTTGATGCGAAAATTTTCCACATTTTTTTGAACGTACAACATAACTGCCAAAGACCAAGAATAATATTTCAACAAAAAATGTATCACAAAATACATTATCCTTTCTTTGTGTACATTATTTTTTAGAGCGAATTTCCCATTTGTTCCTTTTAAACCAGGTAAGTAAACTAAACTATTTCACATTACCCCATATTCCCCTACATTGTTTTTTACTTCGTAAAGAGCAAATTCAAACATGGGTATCGATCAAAAAGGTCACGAAAAATTATGTTTCTTAAGGAGGAAGGAATTGAAAAAACGGCTCGAATTGACAACTCGCCCCTTAAGGGGTTACAGTACCTCAAAAATGACCAAAATACCAAAAAAATTGTATTGCTTATTTCAAAAGTAAAAGTTATTTAAAACACTCAGAAAAAAATAGCATTGTTCTAGCTTAATTATTTAAAAAGTTATGAGCGACTTTAGGGCATGCATGCTATGTGTTCTAATGGAAAAGCCAAACTTTAAGTGCTTTTTCTCGGTGATCAGTTTTTAGTGTTTCTATGTTACTGGAAATGCTAAGGAATTTTTTCTATAAAAGATATAACTTTAAAGCAATATTTTTTGCACTCAGGATAATATATTTAACAAAACTGTGCATTGAATAAGCGTTTTATAAATTACAAAAATTTTTAGAGTTTGTTAAACCTCGAAGAACAAAATTTTCTGAGAATTTTTTACATAAAAGGTCACAAAATATTTTTTAATCAAAATATAAGAAAGTGAATGCACAGATTTGTTGAGGTAATCCTTCTGATCATTTCACAAAAAGAAATTTTAAAATTAGTGCAGAAACAAAAAACCCTTAGTGTTTTTAAAAAATTGAAATTTTCTTGCATTTTTCAAATTTTCAAAAAAAGTTTTCAAAATTTTTAATGTTTGAAAATAAATTATTGATTGTTAAACAAGTGCAGAAACAAATATTTCAAAGAATTAACTTTTTCACTTAAATTAAAGAAATTTGTTAGAAAGGTACTGTAAGCCCTTAATCCTACAAAGCTTTAACTTGGATCAAAAACAGCACGTGGCAGCATAAGTAAATGAACAACTGAATCGGAATGCGTCAAAAAACAGAAAAATTGTACTTGATCCTATTCAGAAATAGTTTCCCAAATAAGCCAGATTTTAATAGAAAAGCAGCACATGTATCATCGTGACTAAAAAATAAATGTTACTTTCTCTGATGAAAATTATTAAAATTTGGATGACCTAGAGGGATTATATTTGTACCAGCGTGACTTGAGAAAAGATCCGATGAGCAAACTGTGTGCTGCTTTTACCATTAAAATCTGGTTTATTAGGGACACTGTTTCCGCAAAGACTCAACAAACAATTCTTTTTTTTTGATGCATCCCGATTTAGTTGTTCATCTACCTATTCTGTCACGTGCTGTTTTTGACCCAAGTTGAAGTTTTGTAGGATTAAGAGGCAAATCGTCAGATTGAGCTGGGTTTTTTTTTTCAATTTCTTCATCCTTAAGAAAGATACAGGCCCGTCACTTAGGGGGGGGGCAGGGGGGTCAATTCCACCCCCGGCTTTGAGAAATCAATGTATTTACATAGAAGTGGGCGTGATTTTTTATGTTTTCCGATGAAATTACATTGTGTTTGGACCCTTTGCCCCCCCCCCCCTGGAAAAACTTGAAATGACGTCCCTGGAAACATAATTTTTCTTTACCTTTTTGATCCATACGCATGTCTGAATTTGCTCTTCAGGAAGTAAAAAACAACGTACATACATACTAGGGTCGATTTAAAAGACAAAAAATTAGCAAAGTTGGCTCATTTCCAAATTTTGCTTCCAAACTTTCTCATCTTCTTTCATGAGAATTACAGAGATTTTGCGATTTTTATTATTCATTCAGCAATCTCTGCACTTAATATTCGAAGAAAAAAGTCCCCTTTTCCTCCACCAATCGCATTTCAAGAGATATTTGTATAAAATCCGATTTTTTGCGACAGCAAAAAAAAAAAAAAATGTCTTTTGTAATTTCCGATTCGGTTATATTTTTAAAAACTCCAGAGACTTATTTGGGGCCATATTGTCTACCTGCAGTAGAAATTTGAAAGCATTCAGCTGAATAGTTTTCTTTTATTCATATATTGGCATTGTGTCTAAACTTTTACATCGTACTGTTTCTTCTTTCTACATAGAATCTAAAAAGTTTGTAGAAACGAAATGTTTGAATGTGATGCGGAGTAAAAGTATCCTTAAAAAGGGTTTTTGTTTGAAGTAACCTTGAAACATATAGTTCAACCTTAGACCATATAGAAAAAGCACAGGGTTGCTTCGGAGCTGCCAACATGAAACACATTTTTTTTAAAAGCTGTTACTCTTCATTTGCAAAGGTGCTCGAAGGAGCTCAGATGCAGTTCTTTCCAATTTTCGACTCTTATATATCAAACCGTACGATATCTTTTTTTCCATTTTTCAAGGAGTTTTACGAATGTACAGTACAGAACAGTGTATTACAGTACAGATATTTTTACAGCAAATTGTACCAAAAAACATGAACGATTACAGTGCCAGTTGATAAACTGCGAAACTTACTATGCAAAGTACTCCATTTCCGTTCACCAGATGTGTCCCAATTTGTATGGTGGATAGCAAATCCGAATTTCTAATCTAAAGCCCCCAGGTTAGATCCTTGCCGCTCGTATCCCGCGCTTTTCTACTCCAGTTTTTCTACCTTAAAATTTTACAGTAAAAGAAGATTTTACGGTAAAAGTTACTGGCAGCATGAATGCCAGTAACTTTTAGCGTAAAACTTCGGGAAATTTTTAACAGGTAAATTTTTAACTCTTATTTGTTGGATATTAAACCTTGTTGACCGGTGGCAATTCGTCACGCAGCATGCAGATGCCGAAAAAAAGTCACACAAAGTTGTTTAGTGGCAAGGATTTAGTGAGAATAGACATGTTTCGTGAAGTAATGTTAAAAATGGTCGGCATACAATTTATTCCAGCTACCAGTCGTGCTGTAAAGTGTTCGGCAATCAGCATCAACCAATTAAAAACAGAGAAATTTTCTGCTCAGTAACGTTAAAAATAGTCGGCCTTAAAAGTATTCTAGTTACAAGTAGGGTGTATAGTGGTTGAGTAGAATGAAATACAAGTTCGCATTTCCTGATCGCATAGATTTTTTGGGAGAAATGCATCATACACCTAGCGTATGCCACCAATGTAGCAGGAGCTTTGAAACAGCATTACGGATGATTATGCCAGTTTATCACCAGCTTAATTCAACGTGCAGCGGGAAGTGCAGCCTGACGTTCAGATGTATATTTGTGCTAAAATGCATACTCATTACAGATAGATGAGGCTCCTTTACGGCAAGTTTTTTTTTTTTTTCAATGTTATCAAACATAGGTGTTTTTAGGCTATTTTTAACATTGCCGAGTTGATAATGTCTTTTCTTTCTTAATTTTAATGATGCTGAACAACTTCATAACTGACTTTTCCCCTGTATCTCTTACCTTCGCCGAGATAAGAGCGTTAACTATGAATTTTACCTCCAGGTAATGCTGTAAACGACTTCATTGTGTAGCGTACGGAAATTTTAGTAGACCTGACTCCAAATTTTAACTTTTCTGTCTTGCCGTTCAGAAGTTACGTATTAAGAAGAATTCCAGTAGGGCACCCTGTATATTCTTAACCCTATATACTGCAAAAAATGAACAGTTGTTCTCACAGTATAATACTGGAAGAAGAAGTTCTAAATTAAAACTGTAAAATCCATCGTAATAAACTATGAAACTAGTACTTTTTGTTTCTTAATGTGAAAAGTTAATTTATTGCAGTAAAATTTTGCTGTATTATACTGTAAAAACAACAGCATAATAATGACAGCAGAGGTTCCAGTTCAAAAATGTAAAATGCACGGTAATAAACTGTAAAATTTTCAATTTTACAGTTTATTACTGAAAAATTAGAAATTTTTAGTTTATTAATATAAACTTAGCTGTATTATACTGCAAAAGCATCATTCCTTTTTTACAGTGCATGCTGCTGTATACACCACGCAGGTTTACATTAATAGTATGTATTTGTGCCTCGTCTATATACTGGAGAAAAAATTCGTAAGTCTTCAGGGTAAGGAATTTGAATTTTTTTATTCTGTTTAAACCAGATTTTGAGAAAGCAATCGACTCCCCGTTTTGTATTTTCAAAACACAAACGAGAAAAAGCGTCTTTTCTTGATTTTACTCTTCAAGTGTCTCCATAAAAACTATATTCACTTCTTTAAAATGTAGCGGTTGTCGAAGCGGAGTTTCAGTATCTTGAATAATTTTCTCCGAAATAGCCGGAAAACGAGAACTCTTTTTAATTAAAAAAAATGAAATAAAAAAAAGTGAAAGCGGCTCCATTCTCTTTCGGCAAAAGAATTTGCATTAAGACAGGTTGATCATCTCCCGGAAGTTTGGATGAATGTTACTTGGAAGAAGGAGTGAAGATTAAAAATGTTTTCTTCGAACATGAGCGGACAAAAAGTAAAACAATTCGAACGTTTTTTGTCGGAGATTTCCTGAATTATTCATGACTTTCAATCGGGAATCTGCAAATGCAGTTTTGTTTTTACCTCGCTGACATTTTTATGGCTTTTAAAATATAGTTTATTGAATGATTCTTTGAGTTCATTTTTCACGTTCAAATATTCTTTCGCCTGAAAGGAAAGAGAAATTTGAATGCAATAGAAATTGCATTAGTAAAATAAACTATTGCGCGCCTTATTCTTAAAATAAGATTTTATATGCACTGCAAAAAATAAACTGTTGTTTTTGCAGGATAATACTGAAAGCTGAGATTTCAGTTTAAAACTATAAAAGCACAGTAATGAACTGTAAAACTAACTATTCTACAGTTTATTACTGTAAAGTTAGCAATTTTTCAGTTTATTACCATAAAGTTAGCGGTATCCTACTGTAAAAACTACATAATGCTGGCAACAGAGTCTCCAGTTTAAAACTGTAAAATGCACAGTAATAAACTGTAAAACTAGCAATTTTACAGTTTATTACTGTACACTAGCAATTTTACAGTTTGCTACTGTAAAATTAGTATTTTTACAGTTTATTACGGTAAAATTAGCTGTATTATACTGTAAAAACAATATTCATATTTTACAGCGATTGCAAAAGATTATCCATTCGTTTCTGATAATTCGTTACTGGCAGCTGAGTTTCCAGTTTAAAACTGTAAAATGCACAGTAATAAACTGAAACTAGCAATTTTAGTTTATTACTGTAAAATTACCTGTATTTTACTGTAAAAGCAATATCTATATTTTACAGTGCCTGAGCCACCTTCATTTATTGCCTCGCATTTGCTTCCTTCTCCGATTCTTCCCTCACTGTCTTAATGAGCAGACTTTTCTTAAAATTCCTTTTAGGCAGTCCCTTCCCGGAGTTGCAGGCAAGCAAACTTTCGCTTCCGAATGACCCCCGGGATCCGGCACCTGAGCGTGTCCCCCCCGGGCGACCGCTAATTAATCCATTCGAAATGCAGCGTCGCGTTTATCGCATTAACGCCAAATCCCATTAGTCCACACGTTACTTTCTGTAAATGACGACCAGAAAAGCGAAAAAAAAAAAAAAAAATCCTTTGTTTCATTAGCTTCCGCTCATTGATATTTTTTTCTGCTCTAAAAGAGGCCGCCTCTGAAAGATTTATAAAGTTGTCTTGTCGATGTTTATTTTCCTAAGGAAACATCAAATGATTGATTTATCTGAAATGTGTGTGTGTTTTCGTTCGCTACACTGCAAAAAATAAACCGTTGTTTTTACAGTACCGTAAAGTCGGGTTACTTGGACCCTAAGGGGTTACTTGAGCCCATTACAGTAAAATGATAAAATCTAGGTTTGGTACTTATTAGTTGAAGACTTGCACGTAGTTCCTCGTTTCTCCTCTAGGTAGAAGCACTCTGCAGTCTCTAATGCTAGTACCAAACCCAGATATTATCATTTTACTGTGGGCTCAAGTAACCTCCTTGTGGGTCCAAGTAACCCGACTTTACGGTATAGTACTGGGAGCAGAGTTTCCAGTTTGAAACTGCAAAATGCGCAGCAATAAACATCAAAACTAACCATTTTACAGTTTATTACTGTAAAGCAGCAATTTTACAGTTTATTACCACAAAATTAGCTGTATTATACTGTAAAAATAATGGTATAATACTGGCAGCTGAGGTTCCAGTTTTAAACTGTTAAATGCATGGTAATAAACTGTAAAATTAGCGATTTTACAGTTTATTACTTTAAAATTTGCAATTTAATAGTTAAGTACTGTAATGCGTGATTCTTTCATATAGCCCAAAGATTCTGGACTGGATAGATATCGGGAGAGTTCCTAGAGCATTTCGATGACTCGATTTGGTTTTCAGACATGAATTTCTCGGTCATTTTGGATCTATAGCAATGGGCTAAATCCTGCTGGAAAATCCCTATTCCATCTGGGTATCGTTTCTTCAACACTGGTAAAGCATTTTTTTTCCAGAATAGTAACAGACTGCTCAGAACTTATCATAACCTCCACAGGCTTAATTGAACCAACCCCATTGTAACCGAAAAAACACCCCAAACATCTTTTATGAGTGTTTTACAAATTGGTTAATGTGACAATCCGGAATTCTTTCACCTGGAGATCTGTGTTCGTGTTTAGTTATTTGGCGATATGCATAAATTGTGTCGCTAATAGTCCTTTCCTCCAATTTTCAACAGTTCAACTCTTATATTTTAACTCCCAGAAGTTGAGCTCTTACTTCATTTGTTAGGTCAGAAGCTGTTTCTTCATTGGCCGATAGGCTGGCCTACCGGCTGCATTAAGGTAGATGAGCAAATACTTATTCAATGCCTTTTTAGAGATATATTCACTGCTGCACTTGTCCTTCGAATTTTTATTTACTTTGCATAAGTATAAAAAGTCATCTCTTGATGGGGTCATTCCATGTCAAGTGTCCGAGGCGTCCCCATTCGACCTCCTCCGATTTTGATGAAATATTTTTTGATGTACATATAAGACTTGAATGAAGCCATACCAAATTATAGCTCCATAAACTCTGTGGTTCAGCCAATATAAATTATTTTGTAAAGGCCTGTTTTTCGTGTCGTGAAAAAAATGACCAAATCGTCAAGTTTGTGCTTTTATTGCTCGCAACCTATGATGATTATTAGGCTCAAATTTAGTGATTCTAATCACTGCTTATTGTATAATAGCCTACTTGTGTAACAAAAGCTCATTGCACTGTACAACTTTTACAGTTTGCTGCCAAAGTTGGTTAAAAATCGTTTCTTGGCAAATTTCGACCACACGTTATCAGCTTGTATCTGCTGACAGAATGAATTCCTAAAGCTAATTCTTTCCTCGTTTGTAGCCTGTTAGTATTTCCAAAAGGTGTTCAAGTCGCACCTTGATAGCTCAAATACTTGCTGAATTATTTGAGTTGAAATTCTAGTCAAAAATGCTTTTTCCCAATTTTGTCTTAATTTCAAACGGTATTATCTCAAAAGGGTTATCTTGAATTTCAATTTTCTTAACATTATGGGAAAGAGCTCACTTTTCTTAAGTAAAAAACGTTGGTTTTATTTTTGAGACAAACCAGATTTTAAGGGATATTGCAGATCAAAAACATGTACTTCATTCCACGTGAAATCAAAGAAAAGAAGACATAGACCTTAAAAGTTCATATCAATTTGTTCTTTTAAAATTTACAGGATCTATTGCACTTTTGCTTTGATGAAAAAAACCTTTTATAGACATTTTTGAACTTTAGTTTTTGTGTGCGCATCCGTAAATCTCAAGAAATGGCGAAAGTTAAAGTTTCGTTTTTTACAAAAAGAATTATTTTTTTCTCGCTATATTAATAGAACTTGAGTGTATTCCTAGGTGGTATTTAAAAGCTCTTGAAACAGAATTTCGAATAAAATGTCATTTGGCAAAGTTGTGGGTCATTAATATTTCAAGATCATAAAAAGCATTGTCCCATTTTTCATCATTTTTTCATTATGGGCCAGTTGCAATCGTAGGCTGAATGTCTAGCCACATCCTGGGCAATATAAAGAGTGTGATTTTAATTACTACTTATCATATTTTCTATTACCGTTGTTGTCAATTATATGGCAGAAATATTTGCAAAATTCAGTTCTATCAAAAACTTTCGTTATTGCTTTTTAGAACAATGTCTTTGCAGTCCCATTATGAATTTCTTTATCATATATACACCACATTAACTGTTTTATTCATTTATTTATTTATTTACTTCACTTTTTTTTTGGAAAAAACAAATAAACAATGCTTTCTATGACCTTGAAACATTGTTGACCCTCAACCCTTCCAAGGGACATATTATCTGAAATTCTGAAAATCATCTGAAAATATTTTTTTATCAAAACATAAATACAATAGCTCCTGTAAGTTTTTATAGAACTAATTGACTTGAACTTTTAGGATCTATATTATTTTTTGTTTCATTTCACATCGAATAAGTACACGCTTTTGATCTGCAAGATATTTTCAAAAATGGTTTGTCTCAAAAATAAAACAAACATTTTTTACTTTAAAAAAGTGCGCTCTTTCCAATGATATAAAGAAAAATCAAATTCAAGATGACCCTTTTGAGATATTGCCGTTTGAAATTGAAACAAAATTGAGGGAAAGCATTTTTGACTGGCAGGAAACGATTTTTAACCAACTTTGGCAGCAAATTTTAAAAAATCTACTGCGCAATGAGATATTGTTACACAAGTAGGCTCTTCTACACTGATTAGAATCACCAAGCACTGATTAGAGCACTGATTAGAATCACCAAATTTGAGCATAGTAATCATCTTAGGTCGCGATAAATAAAAGCACAAACTTGACGACTTGGTCTTTTTTTTCACGATACGAAAAACAGGCTTTTAAAGAATTATTTATATTGACTGAACCATAGAGTTTATGGAACTATCATTTGGTATGGCTTCATGCAAGTCTTATATGTACACTCCAAAAAGAATTATCAAAATCGGAGGGGGGCCGAGTGGGGATTTTCTGAAAATTTGAGACACTTGACATGGAATGACCCGATGTTGTTTTCAGTTTTCGGGAGCATTTCCCTTTCCTTAAAGGTGATATGGATCCTTTTTCTCTATTTTGCTTCATAATGCAGTTCATAGTTATAATACTAACGACAGTTATCTTCGAAATCTCTCGGTAAATCTTTTGCGTATCTTCAGAAAGAGTAACAATATTAGTAGAATTTCGTGGTGTTATATCCATAGCTGACGACAGTGAAATCTCAATTGACGTGATCATAGCTGCAATTTTCATCTACGGAAGTTCCACCACATGCCCTCCTAGAGCCCTCTGATTTGTGTAAATTGATGATAGGTGAGGGATTTATTAATCTCATCCATATTTTTACCAATTTTAGTATGATTGGTAAAGAATACTAGGACTAATTTTTAAATTTATTCAAAAAATACTTTGTTTCAATTTGCATAAGGGTGAATATGATGTTTGATGTATTTGCAACTAAAAAAACATAAATTCATTGTTAATTTAATTTGGGACATAAAGGGTTAAAGCTGTTGTTAAAAATTTGAAACAATGACAGCACACCAGTCATCGCAATGACGAGCTATTTTTACAAACTTTGTTTGAGTGCTGCTTTGTGGTTGTGAAGTGTTTATTATAGCTGTAGGCCTCAAATTTTAACAGCGAATTGAAGGCTGTCCTGAAAAATAAAATGTTGTGTGATAGTCTCTACGTAATCAATTTTTTAACTGTTTCACAGTCGTATTTTACGGCTTCTTGTGCATGTAACAAGTCAGCATTGCTTCTGCGTTCATATGCTTATATATTATTCTTGTTTGTTATGGTTCTCTCAAAATCGGTATACGGAATTCTGGAACACTTTAGAGCCTTACTGTGAATTTGATTCACCAAAATAAAGTAACTACAACGTTTTCATGCTGTCTTTTTGTCCCATCTCTTACGCACATTTGTTGCTGCAGACTAGATTGCAATTAATTCCGTCCCCTTCAGCTCGGTCCAAGATCTAGCTATTCCTCAGCAGTCGAGCTTAAAAGGTTCAGTTTCGATTGACTGGCAAAGCAAGTCATTCTGCTTCATGCATTTATTCATTCTTTCGTAATTAATAGCAAATCGCCTCTTCCTTTCCTAGGCTAATTGGATGAGTAAGAGCATTGAAGGTTTTCTATCACCAATACAGAGAAGTCAGGGAGCTGCTCACTTGAGCATCGCAGGAGGCCAATATGTTCTGCAGCATTAGCAATAATCGATGCACCGTGAAATCATGGCCCACTCTCCCCTCCCCTACTTCTTTTGCTTTTGTATTGCTGCCAAAGAATTGTTCTTTTCTTTTTTTGTGTTTGGAGACTAGAAAAGCAATAAGAAAGGGAAAAAAATACAGCTATTATATTCGGTTCCACATTTTTTATTCCTTCAATAAAAGTTTCTGTTTCTTTAAAATTTCTGTCTTTTCTGGCATTACATTACTAAATTTCACACACTTTTTTGAGGAGTTAGACCGCTTCCCTTGCAATTTTTTTTTTTGAAAAAATTGCAAAAAAAAAAAAAAAATCACACTTTTTGAATTTGATTTTTGAATACAAGGAAATGAAACAAACAAAACATGTAGGTTTTAAGTTAAATTTTTAATTTTTATAGGTGTAAAATCATTTAGTTTCACTCGAGTTTTCTCGGGATAATAATTACCCGTAACTCATACGACCCCGAGATAACTCGGAATAATCAGGAAAGCGGTTAAGAGCGTCACATTGGTTATAGCTCACTTCTTAAAACAACGTTTATTTTTTTATTGATAGTGAAATGAGTTCGTCACTTCCAAGTAATAAGTGATTGAAGCACTCACTCAAACGCATGCCAGCAGTTATATCTCACAACCAAGATCACTGCTTAGTATCAAAAGACCGAGTTGATTAATCGTCACTTTAGCGTATTAAAGACTTCACTTTGACGCCGTCGTGAAATAATATTCGTGCTAGTCCAAGAGCTAGCAACGTCGAAAAAACAACCATTATAAGACGTCTGGCTCTTCAATATATCTTTCCCTATGCTCTTCTGAGCAGCATGTCGGGTGTCTGGCGGACGAGAGTGGTTGCGTTTTTTACTGCACATCACACTCGTACTGGAAAAAACTGCTTTTTAAGTCATTTTTAGGGCAATTCTACGTTAAAAAAATTAACCTCACCATTGCCGATTTTTACAAATATTAGTATGAAGGACGCATATGACAAGATTAGCAATGCTACCAAGTTTTAGATTTCTACTTCAAAAATTCTACGAAATACAGAGTTGCTAAAAAGCAAAAAAACAGTTTTTGCATGCAATTTCTTTTCTAATTACAGTAGAATAAAACGTCAAAAACCATTGTGAAGGCAAAAAATAGAGCTTTCCATTGATATATTACATGACATACTAACGGCAGGTTTAAGTTTTGAATTACCTCAAAATGGTTTACCAGCAAAAATGTGATGCGCATTAAAAACGCAACCACTCTCAGCTGCCGGACACCCTGCATGCTGCTTAGAAGAACATAGGAAAAGATATATTAAAGAACCAGACATCTTAAAATTGTAACTCGAAAACGTTGCTAGTGTTTTCGAGTAATAGACTATAACTAGACTTATAGAATATATATAGATGAGTTATAGACTATAAGTTAGCGCCTTTAACAAAGATCCAACCTTTAACAAATGCACAAACACTGGTGAGTGGCCTGATAACGATAATTAAAATTGGTAGCAAAATATATGTGTAACATATTTGATACGGCGTGTCTTCATGTCGTGTCAAATTTATTACATATGTGTCAAAAACGAGTTAAATATGACAAATATGTACGCGTTATGTGTGGCACATATTTGATACGATGTGTGGTAACATGTATCGAGATTGTCTTACTATTAATAAGCGTAGTGAAAACATAATATCTCTAAAGCAAATACAACCACAGCTCGATCATGACATCCTGAGACCGCATCTTGTCTACAGCGAGAGGTTATCCGCCTCCAGCTCGATTATTGGCTATTCCTGACTGAGGAGCCCAAAATAAGGACGAAACCGCGGTCTCAGGATATTATGATCGAGCTGAGGGTGTATTTGCTTCAGTTCTGTCTTAGCCCTGGCTTATGGGTTGTACTGTTTCATTTGAAGTCACCATTTTCCTTTTGACTTATTTTTTAAATTTTTCTGTTAATTGCTTTAGCTACTAAGGATTTTGAAAAAAAATTGAAAATGGGGGAGTCAAGGTGAAAGAGACACCATGCCTCAAAATCCTTAGTATGTAAGTTGCCATTTCTAAAATACATAGCGGGTCATAAGAATGGCGGTCTAAACGCTTAAAGTGCAATGTCAAAATAAAAGTAAAAATGGTTTCTGTACAGCATTTATTTTCTCTTACCTAATTTTTGAGCTAACCCATTCACAAAAAAAAAAACCGAATCAGTAAGCGAAATGTGCAAAAAATAAAAGTACCCTCCTTCGAGATGGACGTTCTGCATAATGGAAAAAACGTCGCAAGGTCGCTAGGTTAACAGAAATAACGGACTGAGCGTCTTTTTTGCATAAAAAAATGGGGGGAAGTTCTCGATTTTAATGGAAAGAAGGGAAACTCTACTAGTTTCTGCCGGCCAATCCACACTTTGTAAAGTCTAGTCACTGAGCGAGCATGGAATCAATAGTTCAGGAACCAAAGTGATGGATCACAAAGTTCCGATGCAGCAATACCCAGGAAGGAAATCCTGTGTGCTACGATTTGTGCCCAAAGAAGTTGTCCTTGCAGTTGCTGTTTCTTGCAGAAAGATTTAGATTTTTCGTATACGCATTTTAGAAAGAAATATTTTGGGCCCGCATTTTCAAGTGACATCTACGAGGCCGGATAATTTTTTTGAAAAATTCCGTTTTGTCTGTTTTGTTTTTTTTTAATTTTTAATCGTAACTTTCTATTGGATGTCTCATAATTATTGTAAAATAGCACTCGAAAACTTTGTACTGTAAAATGAGAAAAAATATGTGAAGGCAGGGGTCACAACAATAACTTTTTCAGAATATGGGTTGAGTTGTGTTTCTTCCGTTTTGTACCAAAAATAATATAAAACTACTGAAATATGATTGACAGAAATTCGAAGTGGAAAAACCGTTGCTCAAAGGTATCCTGAATGACTGCACTGTTGATCCCGAGGGAAAGCAAAACGTACCTCCCTAAGCGGTCAGATCCTTCCTCACCAGAAAATCACATGAGCCATTTCTCAAACTGTACACTGCAAAAAATGAACTTTTTTTTTTTTTTTACAGTATAATACAGGCAGTTGAGGTTCCAATTTAAAACTGTAAAATGTACAGCAATAAAGTGTAAAACTAGCAAGTTTACATTTTCTTACTGCAATGTTAGCAATTTTACAGTTTATTGATGCAAAGTTTATCTGTATCATACTGTAAAAACAACAGTATAATACTGGCAGCAGAGGTTCCAGTTCAAAACTGTAAATGGCACGGTAATAAACTGTAAAATTAGCAATTTTACTGTTCACGATTAGCAATTTGTTCAGTTTATTACCATAAAATGAGCTATATTCTACTGCAAAAACAACATTCATTTTTTACATTGTAGCCTCTAAGGAGCACGTGCTACAGAACTGTTCTCTCTGAACAAAATGAATACCGAAGCAAATCACTGAAGCGAATTCGTCGTTATTCAATGTAATGAAAAACACGAGAACGCTTTCATTTTTCTTACACTCCACACAAATGCCTCCGATCAAGAAATCTCTCGCAGTGCTTAAAGCTACGAATAAAAGTCACTGTCAGAAAGCGAAAGACGGATTTTGCTCTTTCATGGCCCTCCGCCAAGTTCTTCGAGTGACTCTTTTGTCACATTCTTTAGTTTAGAAATTATTTATACATATTATGTAATTCATGAGCTTTTAAATTATAGATTAGTCATTGTATTATTTTCAAAACTAGTAAAGAGCTTTAAAAAAAATCTGCACTTATAAAATATTAATTAAGTGAAAAAAAAGTATGTTTTTACTAAGCATATAAAGAAAGAAAAAAAAACTATTGTGTAAGCTAGTAAAGTATATTAGAGTAAAAACAATTTCAATGTTTCAACGTTAGACCTTTTCTTTCTTTTGAATGAATTGGGAGATAAAAAGAAGGGGAATGTGTGTGTACGGTGTGTGTGTGTATGCCCAAGACTCTCCGAGAGATGAAAAATTTAACGTTATGACCTGTTTTTAGGTAATGAAATAGTGTTTACATTTATCCCAGTGTGTTTTCTTTGATTCCAGAAATAAAGGGAATTTAAAATAAATAAAATAATTACTTTTTTATCAACTTAATTTTTTTCGAAAGCAGTATCAAAAGCAGCTATTACTATTAACTCTATTGTTATACATTTTCAGTGCATAAGCTGCTAATACACTGAAAAAACAAATGCCCCACGACTAGAAAATTTCCGGGAAACTAGGATTCCATAAACTCTGCTATTTACCGATACACCGCGCTTTAAGACATTAAAAAATATCGGGATATCAGTTTTAATATTTATAGTGACAATTTTTCCCTTTATAATTTTTCAGCTTATTCATCGAACAATCGCTATAGTAGCAATTGCAAAAGCATGCATAGGAATTATTATTCAAATGATTTTAGGTCTTCTTTCTTGATATTGGGAATTTTATGAGCTCATTCTTAGAACTCTCAATGGCAGCCCTAATTACTAGCTGCCGTTGACTAACACCTTATCAGAGCTGTCGAGCTTTGTGAAGTTGGTAAAGATTGTCTACATTTCTACCAGAAATGTTTTGCCCCCGCTACACTTTTTGGGCGTTTTTTCCGTTCTTGTTTTTGAGCGCGTTTGCAATGATCTAGCTCAAATCGGAAAATAAAAATTGGCGATCCACTTTCCACTTGCTACACTGTAAAAAATGAGCTGTTGTTTTTTGAGTATAATACTGGCAGCCGAAGTTCCAATTGGAAACCGTAAAATGCACAGTAATAAATCGAATAAACTAGCAATTTTACAGTTTCTTACTGTAACGTTAGCAAGTTTCCAGTTTATTGCCGTAAAATTTAGCTGTATTATACTGTAAAAAGAACAGTATAATACTGGCAGCAGAGGTTCCAGTTTAAACTAGAAAATGCGCAGTAATAAACTGTAAAATTAGTAAGTTAGCAATTTTACAGTTTATAACTGCTAAGTTAGTAATTTTAGTTTATTACTGCAAAATTAGCAATTTTACAGTTAATTACGTCAAGCTTAGCAATTTTTACAGTTTATCACTATAAAATTTGCTGTATTATACTGTAAGACAACATTCATTTTTTACAATATATGGAATAAGGAAAACCATGGGGATTTTTAAGCATCAGATCCGCACTGAGCCGGCTTTTATGCCGTTGGAAACGACCTCTTTAAGTACCTTCAACGAACCGGCTTGTTGGTCAAAATGAATGACCATTATATAGGACTGAAACGGCTTTGATATTGAAGAACTTTACGAACTAGTTTAACACGACGGGAGTCAGGATCCCACTTTCGCGTCCCAACCAATTCATTTTTTAATCATATATTTAAGGTAGAGTGGTGTAGAGGCTGAGCTTTGGTCTCTTACATTTACAGGCGCAGGTTCTAACCTGGCTCCTCAAGTTGCATTTTCAAGGCGGAAGAAAATCGACAGCATCCATGTATGATTTTGCGGCATCTGATTTTTCCCTTGCGTAGCATCCTGCCTTTGAATACTCTCGACAAATTTTCATTCCTTCTTTGGTACGGTGTCGTATCGAAAGGAGGCCACCTGAAGGGAGAACTAAGGGTGGAAATCCTCGAGGTAAATGCCATCCGCCGACAATGGTACCACGTGAAATTGTTGTAAGTAATATCTTTTCATCGGTTTGAAAACTCTGTTTATTTCTTATTGGAAGACGCTTTTGCAGCTTTCTGTGGAGTTCGCGAAAACTCTTCTTTAATCCACCTTCGGACCTAGAAGAGAGCTTATTGCTGTTTGAAAAAAGTTATTGACTGAAAATCCGCCCTCAAAGCTATTAAAAGAGCCTCACTCTGTTTAAAAGGGTCTTCACTATTTTTCTCTATGTCTTGCTGTATAAGTGTCCCCATGTGTCATATTAAAGTTTGTTTATGCTCAACTGGCTGATCTCTGCTACACTCGATTCACACAATGTTTCAGACAATGTTTCAACAGAAACAATGGATTAGGGCTTGGTCTTTATAGTTTCATGATAAAGCCCCGATATAAACAACATCTTGAATAGAAAAATCTATGCAGGTTCGCCGCGAAGTGAAGGGGGTAAAAGATCGATGTGAAAAGTTATTTCCAAGTGGAATGTGGCCGACACCAAACGTGCGGATATCTGGGCGAAACGTGAGTCTACCTCCTCGTTGATAAACTCCATCCAGCGAAGACAAAAGAGAGCGCGATCATTTATCACGCTAATGATATGCAGAAAGTTTCGATTCGGCGGTTCGAGAGCCCAGTGTCGAAAGATTCATTTCGGAAAGTTGTGTTCGAAAAAATGATCATTTAACTTTTGCTATCGATTGACCCGATTTACATAGGGGAAAAAAGTGAATTCATTTAAAAAGCGGGGCTGATGTATGGGGGATCATTTGTGAGACAGGAATGCGGGATCGCGCCTTTGGCCTAATAGATGGGGCGACAGTTCCGTCGCAGTCAGCCATGAAAGCGCCCGCTCAAGCGTTGCCCGTTTCTATGGCAACCGAGAAGCCCCGGCCCAAGTTTATTAAACGCCGCACTCAATGACGTTGCGCCGCCTCGACATCCGAACGCCCGCACTCGGGATACCTTTAATTAGTTTCGCAGCACATCACTTATTAGAGAGATACTGGACTGTGCTCTTTTTGTCACTCATCTTTGTCTCTCCGTTGCACATCTCTTGTATGACTTTAATCACATTTCTTGTCACTTATATTTCGCAGCACATCATATACAAGAGGGACACTGACTGGACTTCTCGTTGTTTGTCATTCATCGTTGTCTCTCCGATCCACATCTCTTGTAAAACGGACAGTGAACCTTAACCCTATTTCTTGTCACTCATATTTCGCAGCACATCATTTACAAGAGGGACACTGGACTGCTCGTTTTTTGTCATTCACCGTTGTCTCTCCGATCCACATCTCTTGTGAAAGAGACAATGGATTTTAACCACATTTCTTGTCACTCATACTTCGCAGCACATCACTTACAAGAGGGGCACTGGACTGCTCGTTCTTTGTCACTCATCGTTGTCTCTCCGTTCCGCATATGTTGTAAAAGGGACAGTGGACCTTAACCCTATTTCTTGTCACTTATATTTCACAGCACATGTTTTTTTTTTTTTTTTTTATAAATCATGTGATACAAAATGTCAATAATAACACAAACCTGGTGTTAACTTAAATGTATGTTAATCTCAATAATTATTAACTTACATTTTTTTTGTAGAAAATGACTTATTATGGACGTTAACGAACTTCTCATTTTTTGCCATTTATATTTTGTATCACATGGTGTATTTCAAGGTCATTGAACAGAGACTACCTCTCATTTATGTCATTATTTGTAGCACTTGTCTTATTTAAAACACAGTGGACGTTGATTTTCTTCAAATTTTTGTTCATTGACATTTTGGAGCACGTGGCTACTTAAAGGGCAGTTGGACGTTACCTTCTCATTTTTTGTCATTGATACTTTGCCGCTTTTTCTATTAAATGGGTAGTGAACGTCAACTTAATGCACTGATATTTCACATTTGCAAATGTTTTATGAAAAGGACGCATTGTAGGAAAAGTGTGGACGTTTACTTACTGCTCATTTTTTGGTTCTCATGTTTTGTAGCACAAGGTTTTTACAAAGGAACAGTGGACTGAACTTATTTCTTATTTTTTGTCTCTAATAATTTGCAGTATATGGCTTATTAAAAAGATAGTGAAGGATACTTCACTTCTCATTCAGGGCCGTATTTAAGGGGTGGGTTTTTAGGGTTCAAACACCCTAAGAAATTTTTCAAAACTATTCAAAAAATGCTGTTTAATGCCCTTTTTTGCTGAAAAATAGTATTATTACTATTTGTTTTCAATTTAATTTGAAAAGTGAAATTATCATTATTGAGTGATAATAAAAATTGATTTATCTGCAGTATTTAACTTTAATGCATTTTTTGAAAACATAATTTTATACGCAACAATACACCTTTTTAACTGGGGCGAAGATGCTTTGTACACATCATAGCTTCTTCTTTTATTGGAAAGATATGTTATTTTTCACTAACAGCCCCTTTAGCATCTACTGTAACAAAAAGCAATTGAATATAGAACATGAAATCAAATTTTATTTATCATACAATTTCACGAGAAACATGTAGGTAAAACCCTCCCCGAAACAATAGCCTCATTTCTTGTCACTGATGTTTTGTAGCTTACGACTTATTAAAGGGATAGTGCACTCTTACTTCTCATTTTCGTACATTGATATTTTGCAGCACATGATTGTTTAAAGGGTTAGTGGAAGTTAGGTTTTAATTTTTTTGTCACTGATGTTTGTAGCACGTTTTTTATTCGTGAGGTAGTCGACAACAATGTTCGTTTTTTGTCGCTGATGTTTCTCCGTAGCACAAATCTTACGAAAGGATCAGTGCATACTAACCTACACCTGATTTCTTGTCACATGATTAATGGAAGTCATGTGCTACAATATGCTAACTTACATGTATGTTAACGTGCACTGACACACATTCAATATTAACTTACACGTATGCTATATGTTGACCTGTTACCGCCCAGTGATCTATTTATAGATCCCCTCTTTCCAGACTCCTCACTGAAAACTATACCTCTTTATCATTTCTTATTCTTATTTGCTGGTTTCCCATTAAACCAATTTCCAATAGGAAACCAGCTTATAAGAATAAGAAATGATAAAACGGTATGATACTCAGTGAAGATTCTGAGAAGATATGATCTTGATGTTTGGCCATGTTGCAGCCAACAAATAGTCATGACAGAGTTAGCGCAGAATCACAAATTGCACTTCCAATTGCTCCATGATCCCCCCCTAAATGTTAGCAATGTGACGAAACTAGATTATATAGCATGGGGACTATCCCTCTATACGTTGTAGGGGTGTTAGTTCATCACTACCACACCTCTGGGAATGATCTGCAGAAGCGGCCTATATCATTTGCGGCTAATAATTATGGAACAACCCAATATATAATAAAAAAGGTTGTTGAAGTATGTGCAGCTCATTTATTGAAGTTTGCGAAGCGTTCAACAGGATACTATTCTTTAATGGGACAGCTGCCGGGTTTTGAATCCAAAAAGGAGTATTCAAAAATAGTGCTCACTAATTTATTGAGAAATCACTTTTGCTTATTGTTTTTCATTTTATGCCATAGCTGACGTTTACTCCTTTTACTCGCTTTGGGATTAGTTGATAGCAAACCACATGGCCCATTGTCATTGCTTGAAAAAATACTTTCAGAAATATTTCATGACAAATCTTATTCACCAAAATTAAATATTGAGGAAAAAGTTGCGTCTCGAGTGATAAATATTATCGTCATTTTTTTTCCGCATGTAAAACTAGTGTTTACTTTTTGACTTTTTTTCGATTTGAAGGCTCTTTTTTTTAGAAATGCATTTTAAATTGAGTATTCTTTGAGCTTATTTTTATTTCTGTATAGATAAAAAATAGTACGTAACATTAAACGCTTAAATAAGGAAATTAAAAATGGTTCTTCTTTAACATAGATCTAAAAAACTAATGAATTTTCAACCAAAAATTATTTAAATGAATTTATTTAGAAAAAATTCTCATTTACTTTTTGCCTGTTTTAAATCTGTAAAATAAATATTAAAAAAAATAATACGTCTTTTATTTTAAATTACAACTGTGCACATTTCTTACTGAACAAAAAGTTTATTTTTTGAAGACATAACTTTTAAAAACTTACGATTTATGAGGTTTCTTTTGGTATAACGTGCAGTATAGAGCTTCTTTGGAAAGTTAAGCTACGACCCTGACAATGTTTCTCGCTTTTCTGGTAAAATTAAAGAGTTATCGTCTCGAATTAGAATTGAAACACTTTTGCAAAGCGACTACAAACATAACCTAACTCAATTCAGTGCCAATGACCCTTCTTTATTCCTCGAAAAAGGAGTTTCTATGCTGGAGGTCAACTTACAAAAGGAGCACTTTTTCAAAAATAAATAAATTCCTAGAAAATTTAAGAACAGTACAACTTTTAGAAGGACGGAGTAATCAACGATGGAGCATAGAAATTCGAAAATAAAAGCAAACGACGGTAAAAGCAAATAAATATGAAAGAAAGTCAAAGCAATGTACCAAATGCTGACTGCGGGATTGAGAAAACGAATTTGTCAGAAACATGCAATTTTCTTAAACCAGGCCCGTCATTTAGGGGGGCAGGGGGGGGGTCAATTGCCCCCCCCCCCGACTTTGAGAAATCAATGTATTTACATATAAGTGGGCGTGGTTTTCGTTGTTTTCTGGTGAAATTGTATTGTGTTTTTACCCTTTGCCCCCCCCCCCCCTGGAAAAACTTGAAATGACGTCCCTGTCTTAAACTAATAGAAAGTCACTATTTTAAAGCTTAAGATAAAAGCAGATAATAGTTTTAATTTCAAAGGATGATGTTTCAACGCCGATGCGATGCTTACTAGATTTGACACGGGTGACTAGCACCTTATGGCAATTTGATATCGATCACCGGTTTCAAAATGCAGCCACCTATTAACGTTGAATGTTTATTCATTTTCCCGTGTTTGAAGAGTTCATTACTAACACTCTGTTGGAATAAAAGTCGACAAACTTCGATTAGATCATTTAACACTCTCTTTCCTATGACATTTATTCTCGCCCCAAGAGGATATTAATTCAATCACAGTTTCAATTTAATTACAATTCAGTGTACTACTTCTGGTTCGCTGCGATCTAATGCTAAATGGAATGACGGATTCAAATTCTATTAAATCTCGTCGTGCATCACTTCAGCGAAATGGACAAATAACTCGAAGTGAGCAGCATAGAACGGAGTCAAAGTTTCCCAATCGTTCAACAAGTAAATTCTAACACTCAGCTTGTGTAGAAATATTTTCTACACATCAATTTATTGTGAAGGGAATAAATAATGTAGTGTTTCACCTTTTAATGGTTTATTCAACGAGCAAATTATAATATTTCTTAAAAAACTACAATTTTCAAACAAAACTACAATTCTTTCCTTGAGCAAAATGAAAGAAAAGGCCTCCCCCCCCCAAAAAAAAAGCACGAGCTATATCTAAGAAAGTTTTGACTCATAGAATAAAATACTAAATATTTTACGTATTTAAAGGGGCAAGTGGATAAAGGTGATATGTGACATTTGAATTTTGCCGATTTATATAACTTCAAATTAGTGTGTGTTCAATTGTGTTGATTCACAAACACAATTGAAGGGACAAGGGAATAAAGGTGATAGATACACTGCGATGCAAAAGTTTAGACAAAATGCAAATATGTGAATAAAAAGAAAACTATTCAACGAAATGCTTTCAAATTTATACTGCAGGTACACAATCTGGTTTCAAATACGTGTCTGGAGTTCTGATAACTATAACTGGAATCAAATTTTGGATATTACAAAAGACATTTTTTTACATTGTTGCAAAAGTTTAGACAATAGTCAGACTTTATGCAAATATCCCTTGAAATGTGATTGGTGGAGGAAATGCGGGACTGTATTATTCATTTATAAAGTGCAGAGATTGCCGAATAAATAATCAAAATCTCAAAAGCTCTTTAGTTCTCGTGTAAAGAAGATGAGAAAGTTTGGAAGCCGAAATTTGAAAATGAACCTACTTTATTAATTTTTTGTCTTTTAAATCGGCTCTAGTGTGGTAGTACATTGTTTTTTACTTTGTGGAGAGCAAATTCAGAGATGCGTATCGATCAAAAAGTCCAAGAAAAATTATATTTCTTAAGGATGAAGGAATTGAAAAAAAGGCTCAGACTGACGATTCGCCCCTTAATCCTACAAAACTTCAACTTGGGTCAAAAACAGCACGTGACATCATAAGTAGATGAATAACTGAATCGGAATGCATAAAAAAAACAAAGAATTGTGCCTGAGCCTTTTCGGACAGAGTGTCCCAAATAAGCCAGATTTTAATGTGAAAAGCAGCATATGTATCATCGTGACTAAAAAATGAATGGTACTTTCTTTGATAAAAATTATTAAAATTGGGATGACCTAGATGGATTATAATTCTTTTTGCGGGACTTGAGAAATAACCGATGATCATATGCTGTGCTGCTTTTACCAATAAAAAATGGTTTATTTGGGACACTCTGTCTGAAAAGGCTCAAGCACAATTCTTTGTTTTTTTTTTTATGCATTCCGATTCAGTTGTTCATCTACTTATGCTGTCACGTGTTGTTTTTGACCCAAGTCGAAGTTTTGTAGGATTAAGGGGCGAATCGTCAGTCTGAGCCGTTTTTTCAATTCCTTCATCCTTAAGAAATATAATTTTTCTTGGACTTTTTGATCGATACGCACGTCTGAATTTGCTCTCCACAAAGTAAAAAACAATGTACTACCATACTAGAGCCGATTTAAAAGACAAAAAATTCATAAAGTAGGTTCATTTTCAAATTTCGGCTTCCAAACTTTCTCATCTTCTTTATACGAGAACTAAAGAGCTTTTGAGATTTTGATTATTTATTTAGCAATCTCTGCACTTTATAAATGAATAATAGAGTGCCGCATTTCCTCCACCAATCACATTTCAAGGGATATTTGCATAAAATTTGACTATTGTCTAAACTTTTGCAACAATGTAAAAAAATATCTTTTGTAATACCCAAAATTTGATTCCAGTTATAGTTATAAGAACTCCAGACACGTATTTGGGACCATATTGTGCACCTGCAGTAGAAATTTGAAAGCATTTCGTAGAATAGTTTTCTTTTTATTCACATATTTGCATTTTGTCTAAACTTTTGCATCGCAGTGTATGCGACAATTTTATAAATTTATAGAACAAGCTTGCAGAAAAAAATTAACTTTTCACCTTCATCCATGGTAAAAAGTATGCTTTTCCAAAATTGTCACATATCTATCCACTTGCCTAGCCCCTTCATTTCATTGAAAAGAGTAGGCAATGAGGTAGATTGGTCTCGGAATGCATGAAATACGTCATAACCATTAATGAAATGAGTTATTAAAAATGCATAAAAAAGGAACGTTAAGCATATTTTATTACAAATTAGGGAGGAACCAGAAAACAGCAAACATACACTCTTTATTTGAATATCATTCATGACAAAAGCACATATATTACGTCAATTCACGGTTACGGACTAAGGTAATAGGGTAAACGAACCACTGAATAAACACTAGGTTGGGTCAAAAAAAATATTTTTTTTTCACCTTGAAACGCTATTCCCTGAAAAACTTGCCTCTAGGGTAGGTAAGTAAAATGCAGATTAAAAACAGGGAAAAAAATAGCGTCCCAGCTAGCGCATTGTTCTTGAAATTTCTATTTTTTTGGAAAATTAAACCATTTTACAAATTTTTTTGCAGTACTAAGTCAACAGTATTTTATTTGTCTCCAGTAAAAATCCTTTCACAAAATGTTTTAAATACACATAAAGAATGTTAACTAGTCAAAATTGCTCAATTTTCGGTGGCGCAAAAACTCGAAACTCGGTACATTATTGCGTTTTATACGCGCGGCAATTCTAGTCGGGCGCGTTGCCCAGTGCACGGTAGTCATTACTGTTCTATTACTAGTGTTCTATTGTTCGATGTATCAAGTTTTTCAACACATTTCCCACATAGGAATTAGTTCGCCCGAGGAAGTTGAAAATGAAATTGATAAAAACTAGGTATAAAGAATCTGAGTCGCACGCTTGAACTAAGCCACCCTTGGTAGATGCGTAAAAAGTTAAAAAATGCTGCATTGACTTGTGATCGCTATAGATTCTACAGAGCAACGGCTGCTGTAGCTTCAAGTATGCTGAAAGATGTGAATATCGTTGCAGTGACGACCACTCCCATGTTGTTGACAAAAGTAAAATTCGAAGGAGAAAAAAGCTAAACGTAGTGAACTTTAAAAGCAGTGGATGTTGAAGAACGGAGTCCGCTCCAAAGACGTTATTTTGGTGGAAAGACGAATAACACCCTCGTAATTGAGAATGTCAGCCAAAAACATTTTCGAAAACCCATTAAAGAGGAACATTAGTTTTTAATTCAAGAACCTGGATCTGTGTATGTTGATCACGTTATACCTTCAAGTGAAGCTGCTCAGAACATCTTTGATATCATTATCCCTTTTTTGATTGAGGGGAGGGGGGGTTCTTAGACGAACTAGGTGTATTTATTACGGCACAGTTACTAACATGGGTTGCAGGAAGTGTTTGTACGTTTTATAGAGTAGTAAAAGACCTCTAAAATGGGGAGTTTGCCAGGCTCGTCATCTAGGGGGGTCAGGAGGGGTGTCAATTGCCCCCCCCCCCGACTTAGGGAATTCAATATATTTGCATATAAGTGGGCGTGGTTTTTGTTGTTTTCCGGTGAAATTGCATTGTTTTTGCATCCTTTGACCCCCCTCCCCTGGAAAAACTCGAAATGACGGGCCTGGAGTTTTTTTTTGCAATTTAACTAGTTGCATTTCTAGAGCATGTGTTCCAAGATTTATGTCCCGAATTAATTATAAAAATTTTGAAAATCAGTAGGGTCTAAGGCTTATGCCTTAGGGTCCCTAAGAAAACTGTTTCTGATCGCAAGTACCATCTGTCGGCCTCTCAGTAAAGTACAAAGAGTGGTACTTAAAAGCTTCATCATGATGACAGTCATATAGGATTAATAATATCAAATATAAACGGGACTTCTGAGTGCCGTCGGGGTATAAAGGGTTAAATGGTGAAACGACTATGCTGAAATCATTTAGTTGCTATATGGTATCTAGCTTAGTAAGTGCAAAAAGCTTCTCATACTGGATTTTTAAAAGTATTGATTTTGAAGTACCAGACATTGATTCCAATTTTTAAACAAAGACCAACAATACCTGCTTGACATAAGTTCTGTTATTAAGCCAGGCAGCTGCACTGTGTGTGAACTTATCCACTCTTTCCCACTCACGATGGCTAGCAACAACTAGTTTTGAGATTATATGTTAGGGCCATGCTCCACATCGACGTAAAGCAGAAAAAATAGGCAGAAGCGTAAAATGGATTCAATGGTATACCTATGGAAAGTACCCGGATTTTCGGTTTCTGCCTTCAGTTTCGGTCGCGTTTTACGCTGATGTGGAGCATGGCCCTAAGTGTGGAAACCCTTTCAGATTAATAGAAAATATTAGTATGTTTTTAGTCTCAAATCATACGTGTCTGCATGGTTCAAACGAAAGAACAGCAACAACATATCAGATGGTCCTGCACATATTTTTGAAGCCATCAAATCCATGACATTTCTACCAGAGAATTTGATTGGAGCAGTTGCTCTAATCAAATGATTAGATTGATAGACATGCTGTGATTTTAAGAAATACATTTTTTGTACAACCAGAGCACTTGTTTCTTAGGATGATAGTGGATGAAGGAAAGCACATCATCAAGTTCAGAAGAATTATAGAAACTAGAAAATCAACTTCCCAACCAGAATCAATAAGTATTTCCGATTTCTAAAAGTTAGCTTTCATGCAACGGACTACACAGAAATAAATGATTGAAACACTATTACACTCACATCACCTCCATTTTTTACGAAGTCTCTGATGATTAAGTGTGGATCAAAATCACTGCTGGTGAATCTGAACTTGCAGTCGAAACTTGCATTCGTTCTTGTAAAATCACTTAAAAATCGATTTAAATAAAATATTAAAAAAAATTCAAATGTAAAGACTATTTCTATCAGCTTGATTTGCACTAAAAAGTATGATATAAAATAAATATATGACTTCTTGATGACAGCAGTCAAAAATTTCAGCTGATCTAATTATATATTCATATGTTAATTCATTCTAAAGCAGCAAATAAAATTTGAATTAAAAATTTGAGAGACGAAATAGGCGGTACATTTAAAGCTATTCATACTAAGCTATACACCGGCTATACCTTCTCTCAAATTTAAAACTATTAATATTAGTGTATGCTTTAGAATTAATTAACATATAAAGATATAATTTAATCAGCTGAAACTTTGACTGTTGTCATCAAGAAGTCATATATTTATTTTATTTCATACTTTTCAGTAAGAACCAAGCTGATAGAAATAGTCTTTAGATTTAAAAAGCTTTTTTATATTTTATTTCAAGGTCTTTTCGTTTTAAAATTTATTTCCACTGAAAAAAATTAAGTACTTAGTTAAAATCTTAAAAAAAATCGCCACTTTTAATGAAAATTCTGAACATGCATGATGCAAGTGTATTTTTAAAAACATTCTACCTCTTATATCGACCACTCGTAAAAAGTCCCTTTTTTGTGGGAAGGAGGTGGTGTTAGATCGAGCGAAGGCTGTATTCGTTTATTTAATGTTTTTCAGGTTCATCTCTTCCCAAAAACAATCAATTTTACACAAATTCGTGAGTTATTTCAATTGCACACGATAAGATCGAACCCCGAACCGCGAGCTTACCACGTCTGAGCAAGCGCTTTGACCACTGAGCCGGTTCGGGCACATCCTGGTTGCGTTCTTGAGACTTCAAGAGCTCTGTGCCGATGAAAGCGGAAGTGTCGGCAATTTAACCGGGTTGAAAAAAAACCCGGCAACCGGAAAGCAAAGTGTGAAAGTTATGACAGGGGTAGTAAGTAGAGAAATAGTCTTTAAAAAAAATGGGTGAGAATAAAGCTTTTGATTAGTATTTCTCGAATGAACAGTATAATAACGCTCAAATAAATTGTAAATTAAAAACTCATTTACTGTCATTGTAAGACGTTTGCCTGCATCAACACAACAAAATAAAACTTTTATTCAAACATTTGGTTCAACATAGCAGCAGAAACTTCAGTTAATTCCGTTATTCAAATTATAATGCTGTTTATAATATGAATAT
The DNA here is from genome assembly GCA_038373865.1 of Uloborus plumipes. Classification (NCBI taxonomy): domain Eukaryota; kingdom Metazoa; phylum Arthropoda; class Arachnida; order Araneae; family Uloboridae; genus Uloborus; species Uloborus plumipes. Next base: position 67,010 of record JAXGGA010001186.1, read on the forward strand.
TCCCCAACTGTCACGAAAGGCGGCACTTTTGCTATTTTCAATGAATGTATGATACGGGGTTTTCAATTAAATTGTCAAGAGGAACGAGGGATCACAATAGAATTTCTAAAAATGACATGAGAGTTCAATTTTCATCTTAAAGTCCTAAGCATAACTTCGGTAATAAAACAAGTACCATTTGTTGTAAAATAATAGAAATAAAATAACCTATAAAATTTCGCTTCAAGCAAGTTGTTTTAAAGGTTTTTTTTCAAGGAGTGTTATATCAAACTGAAAAGCTGCAATTTGAAGATAGTACACATTATCTGAAATAATTTTCGCTTTATTTGATGTAAACCATTTTCAAAAATTTTAACTACATTTTGAAGAAAAACCATGGGTTAAATGGAAAAAGTGGACAATGAACAGAGCTCAATTTGTGCAAAAATTAACCCATTAATGCCTAGCGTCCCTTTTTAGGGATGGTCCAAAAGGTGTCTGAATTTACCAAAAATGAACATTTCAACCAAATAATAGTGTTCAATTATTACTTTGGAATTGCTTCAATTCATTATAAAAATATTGCAGCACATAACCATTGTAAAGTGTGTTCTGTAGCCGTGTAACCAGTATACAACATTTCTTTGGGAAAAAAAAAGTCAGGCATTAATGGGTTAAGAAACCCTAGTATAGGAGATGCCTGATCGTTGGTCTGCCTTAGAAAATGGGTTACGCTCACTTCGGTTTCCTGGGCTCTTTTGCCCAGTCACTTACATCACGTTAGTAAATATACTAATTAAGTAAGTAAGTATTATACTGTAGAAACTGTTGTTTTTACAGTATAATAATGGCAGCCGATGTTCTAATTTAAAACTGTAAAATGCACAGTATTAAACTGTAAAACTAGCAATTTTAGTTTCTTACTGTAAATGCAATTTTAGTTTATTGCCGTAAAATTTAGAAGTATTATACTGTAAAAACAACGGTATAATACTGGCAGCAGAGATTTCAGTTTAAAGCTGTAAAATGCACCGTAATCGACTGCAAAATAAGCAATCTTAATTTATTACTGTAAAATTAGCAATTTTAGTTTAGTACTGTAAAGTTAACAATTTTACAGGTTAGTACTGTAAAATGAGCAATTTTTACAATTTGGTATACATTCCTTTAGGGCAATTCCATGCAAGTATGGAAAAGCGTTGAAAAAATTAAACTCGAGCAATGTGACTGTTCTGCATATTTTTTGGTTTAGAAATGTTAGAAGTTTCTTATTTATAACAATTTTTTGTTAGGAATTTAGTTTTTTAGTTTGGGCAATACTTTGAAGTTGGTATTAAAGTATTTTACTTTTAGTGAAGCAAATGGTCAAACTTTCAACATTGATAAGTTTCAATTGTTTCTATTATATAAATGTGACAAAGGAAGATTATAGTTTATTACACTTTAAATTAATATTGTGAATAGATGAAACAAGTGCTTTCAATTTAATTAAGCGATTTATGTCAATTACCAATGCTCTGCTCTATGTAACGTAAGTTACCAAAAACATGTTAAAGTTTTTAAAGCAAATAAAGAAAGGACAATACAATGTTAACTATGTTATATTTTCTATCTTATAAACATGTACTAAGCAAATAACTACTTTTCTTCTGAATATTGTTTATTTAATTTTTTGTGCTACAATCAAAACGTGTAATGTAAGTTACCCACATATGCAGATAACGAAAGTTACCTTTGTAGAACTTGAATGCTTGTGTTTAGAAATAAAGTAAATTGTGAATAAAACCTATGTGGTTAATAGGAGTAATTTATACAAGACTTCTTTTAATTGTACCCGTATTTACTTTAATTAATCATATTTCTTAAAATGTCTCTGTTTGTTAATAAGATTACAATACACCTCTATTATTAATTACATGTTTCTTTTTGGCTTTTAAGATATTAATTCTCTCTAAACAATATCACTGCCTTCAGAATATTTAGGAGGTAGTGTACTATGAATTATTCAAAAATGACTTCTGTTATGATTTAAAGGTATCAACTATGTTTTGGAAAAAACAAATATAAAAATATTTTATCTCTTTCATATTTTATTCTGCATTAAAATGCCACTGAACTCTGCAGAAAAGATGCGCTGCAGAAAGGTATGAAAAAAGTCATGTGGATATTACGGATTCAAATAAAAGTCACTCTTGATATTATTGAAATATGTTAGAAAAAGCAAAATTTATCAAAAATATTTTTTGAAGATCCGCACATTGACAATGACCATTTAAGAACTAGAAATGAACAAACTGTAGGGTTTCGTTTAGTTAGTATTTTAAGAAACAAGAAGAAAAAACTGGTGACTGGTGTGTGGTAAAGCACGAAAATACATTGTATCCTTGAGTTGTGAAGATTATTGAGGAAAACAAATTTAAAGTAAAAGTAATGGCTGCTGTTGGAACCAATTAGAAATGGCCAGAAAAGGCAAATGAAATATATTATAAGAGATAACATGAGTCGAAAAATAGAATTACCTGAACTTGTTAATACCAGCGGCTAGTATGCATTTAAAAGTCTAATGTTTCGTAATATATTTGATTTATCATTGAGTTTGGCCTTAAATTTCTGTAAATTTAACTCCTAATGTTAATTTTCAGTATTTTGATCTAAACTAAGCTGTAATTTTCATTCATTAATTTTTGTTATAAAGATATGCTTGTAAGTAAATTTTGTAACGTAAGTTACTGTAACGTAAGTTACCCAGTTAAAAATTCCCATAAATTTCAATTTTTTAAATAAAATTTTAAATTTAGAAAAATAAATGCCTAAGTATTATAAGAAACTAATAAATTGTACTTTAAATAAGAAAACAGCTGTAATAAAGCAGAAATTTGCCTTAGAGCCAATTTTCATGTTATGTCATTCCCTTTTTGTGTAACGTAAGTTACTGCCTTATTTTTGACTGCTAAATTTTGTAAAATTTAAGTGCATCGAATATTTTTGCTTTTTAATTTTGCTTTTAACTGTCATTTTCATTGAATGCTTTTGTACAGGGTTTGTATAACAATATTTGTCTATACTGAGGTGCTAAATGCATATGAGTTGGTCGAAATGTCACGTAAGTTACAGTGGAATGTCCCTTTAGGTTTGCTTGCTTCTAAAAATATAGGTTGCTGATATTACCTCATGAAAGCCAGGAATATTTTTCAACCAGATTGGGATGAATACTATCGCGTTGCCTGCGCCTTTATAATGTACAACTACTCTTTAGCATACCAAATAGCTGATAATATTTATGTTATAACACACAATTTACCACTGTGAAAGCATGGTTTCTTCCATGTTTGTAATTGGTCATGGAGCAGTCAAGTTGAAGGGGTTTTTTTTAAATGCTTGTTTGGGGGAAGAGTGAGAGGGGGGGGGGTAATAAGTATTACTGCTGTTACGGTACCACATTATAAAATGCGTAAAATAAATTAACAAAATAAAAACTTCATAAAAACTTATGCTTAATATACATCTTAAAAGGTTATAAAAATGAACAACATAATATATATCATAAATTATGCATGCTGCATTTGTAACAGCATACATTTTTTAAAATAAGTTTCTTAGCGACGTGTTTCCTGTTTTATCATTTGTCCAAAAATTTTTATTGTACTATGCTGTTCAAATTAATTGAGCAAAGTTATTTTTCGCTTACTTTCACGTTAAATACCCGCTAGCTCCAGCGGGTCCTTCTAAACGGTTCCATTAGCCCCAATGCCAACTGGATGCCTGTTTCGATTGCTTAGTTCTGGTTTAGATGAGAAATTAGGAACATTAAACCATTCCTTAGCTTGTTTCTATGACAGGAGTCGGTAACATTTTGCAGTCGTTCATTTTAGCTTGCTAAAATGGGTATAACTCCTGGAAAGTTAGCTAAGATAAACACACTCAACAGTCACGTATTTAAAGTTGTGAAAAATATTGCTTCTCTTAGTTTTTAGTAGAAAATGAAGCTTTTCTTGACGTCTGATGAAATGCATTGAAATTGGATTATTTCCCTCACCATGAAAGAACAAATGTGAAATAAACAGAAAAAAACTCCAAAATAGAATCGGTTTTTGCTCCAAAATAGTATTATACGGAGCTACAAGAGCTAGCTAATACTTAATAAGACATTAATTGCCAATTAATGTATATACTCATTGATGTAGTAAGCAACGAAGAATTCTCACTATTAGTCAGAAGAACAATCGAGAAAAGTTCGATTTTCTAGCACAAACTACAACAAGTTATTTTTGTTACTGACGTAGATAAGTGCATGTTGAATACGATCATTTTCATTAACTTTTTTGGCATAGTATTCAATTTTGGTGCACTAAAACGCACGAATGAGAAATGTTATTTACTTCTCTCCCTAAAATCAGCTGAATAAATGTCTACTATTCATAATTTCTCGCCTACATCAATTCTTAAGGTATTAAAACTGATATCCAGACCACACTTATGCTAACAGAACTGCTTGTTAGACTTGCTGGAGTTATCTGGCAATTCACATCTAAGTTAGCTAAATCATAGCTTTGTCCCAATTAATTCAAACAGTATGTTCACCCATTCGATAGTAGATGAAAACAGTATTTAATCTCATAAAAGGCATTTTTAAGGTTGATAAAAGCAACATTGTGTTTTTTTACAAGGAAATATTCCACGGACATGCAATTTCCATTTTTGAGTGTAATATGGAGACGAAGCCGAGATCAGGTATTGATAGACCCTAGTATATAATTTTTATCTTCTGCTGTTAAGAGATTTAATTTTAATGAGATTAACTCCACTTGATGAACTTATTGTCACCGATATGTATCGGTGCACCTTTGTTACAGAGATGAGCGGATTAAGAACGTTCGAAAGAAACCGAGACGCACAAACGATAATGCTAACTATCAAGATAACAGCAACCTGTTACCGTGGTTCGATTTAATGCTTCCGCAATGATTAGTGATTTGTAGAGTTCGTTTTAAATCTAAAGACATTTTTAAAAATCAAACTGGCAATCGACAGCTAATTGTTTCGAAAGAAGTGGAATGACGCCATAGATGTTATCACTTTTTCATTCATAGAGAAGAATTCTTCCTTTTGGAGAGACAATGTAGTTTGTAGGGGAATGTGGGACAAAGTAAAATAGTTAAGATAGCATATCTTTTCCAAAATTAACAAATCAGAAATTTGTTATAACATTCAGTATACATAAAGAAGGAATAATGCATTTCGTTGTACAACCATCCCCGAAATGTTATTTTTATTTTTGGCAGGTATTTTGCACCCTAAAAAAAAGGTGGACATTTTTCACCTCAAAAATCATGGAGCACAATGAAAATTACAGTATTTTTTATATGAAATTTTCTCTTTGATGAGTTATATCAATTTTTATTAAATGAATGCCTAAAAAAACGAATAAATGAATTATTGATGAAAAAAATAAACGAATAAACAAACAAAAAATAAATTAATATATGAGGAAAAAATGAGTCAATAAATTAGAAAATGAATAATTAAATAAGTGATTGAATGAATAAATAAGTGAATTGATAAGTAAAAGAATGTGGTGGGAATAAAAATAATAAACAAAGAAATATGCATGTGATTTAGAAAATGAGTGCATAAGCAAACGATATAAACTATTTCACTTTGCCCCGCGTGCACTTGAAAAATTACATTGAACATTTAAAATGAAAAAATTACCTAATATAAATTAAACAAGGATTGCACTGGACATCAGTAGATCTCAAAAAATAGTTAAAATGATAATTATAAAAATTTTATATTTTATATCAACAAGAAATAATTTTTAAAACCATAAATATTACAATAAAGTTATCAAATTTTGAAAACTGACCGTATTTTTTTTCGGTGATATTTGGAGCTGTTTATTTTTTTGACAGGTATCAACTAATGTCTAGAAACTAAGTTAAAATATTGCTGGATAGGTGGGGCGGCAAACTGAAACTATTTTACTATTTTACTTTGCCCCACATTCCCCTACAACTAAACCTTTTTCCGAAATTGGCTCGAAGCTAGAAAATATTATTTTAAGAAATCGACTTGAATGTTTTGTTCATTTATCGCTTTCCTAACTACAAGTTTTTAATAAAGCTTTTTGTGCTTTACTTAAATGTTTCAAACTTGGTAAATTTTGAAATAGTCTTTTCCGAGTCCATAGCATGTTGTTAATATTTAACAATGGACAACGATGCTTATCATTTATGACATCAATAAGATAATCCCATTATGGGGATTGATAAGATACATCCTTTGTTTATTACCACATAAAAATAAAATGGAGTAGTGATACACAAAGCTGAAATTTATTAATAAGGAAGATTTTTGGGATGTTATATAATCATTCTTTTTACCAGTTATACTTCTGGTCACAAAATGGAATAGAAATAATGGGAAAAAGTTAATTTTTTTTCTGGGACATTGCAATAAGCATTGTGGTGAAGATCAGATTAGGTACATTGCTATCAAGTAGCAAAAAAATTGACAACTTCGAGAAGTTTGCAAGTAAACTATTGATGATATATAATACTTATTACCAAATTGATAAGAGCTGAAAAGCAGACACGTATTAAATACATCAAAAACTACAATATTAAAGCTTGACGACTGTACGGTTTTCTTCACTTGAAAGAAAAAATGAATACATTAACTCTATTAATTCATGCTTACCATAAATATACAGTAAATAGTGCTTTTGTAAAACGCGAAAGGTAATGTTAATAATATAAAATATTGGACTAACTAATATAAAAAAAAAACTTGAAACAAAGTTATGCATTATAAAAATTCAACTTTTATCTATTACCGTCTCGATTTTAATTTATGTATAGGGTAAAAACAGCAGTAGCGGGCGAATTCGATTACGGACATACGTACAAGAAAGAATTTCAACCATTAGTGCACCAACAAAGATTGTGTATCAATTAGCTATTTCAAAAAAGATCATTTTTATTAAAAAAATCAAGCTGTTTTTGATACTGATATATTCTCTTGTAGTTGGCCATAGAAGTCCAGGGTTCGGCCATGTATGGTTCAGCACTGCAAGAAAATGCCGTAACGTTAGATTATGTCCAGGAAACGTTCCGGAATTTAACGAGTTACAAGTTGAAAGTTTGTGTGCGGATAAGTTCCCTGAACTTTTACTAGCAGCATGAATACAGTTTCCGCACTGTTTAAAAAAAAAGGAAAAAAATCGCCACCAGTGTCAAAATACACTGCAAAAATGAACTGTTGATCTTACAATATAATACTGGCAGCCGAGGTTCCAATTTAAAACTAAAATGCACAATATTCAACTGTAAAACTGGCCATTTTAGTTTCTTACTGTAAAGTTAGCAATTTTACAGTTTATTGTAGTGAAATTTAGCTGTATTATACTGTAAAAGCAACATTATAATATTGGTAGCAGAGGTTCCAGTTTAAAACTAAAATGCGCCATAATAAACTGTAAAATTAGCAATTTTACGATGTATTACTGTAAAATTAGCTATTTTACAGTTCATAACTGTAAAATTAAAAAATTTTAGTTTATTACTATAAAATGAGCTGCATTCTACTGTAAAAACAATATTCATTTTTTACAGTGTACTCAGCGTTTTTATTTAGTTTTTCCCTCAGTTAGTAAAGGCCCATCCCGATCGACTGAACTCCGAATGAGGGTAAAATGTGCAGCCTCTGAACACTATAGTTTTTCAAGAATTGATAGGCAAGTAAGGTTTTGGGACTTTACCTGGGCTGTACGTGAATTTATTTTTGCAAAATTTTAAATGAAACTAATTACGCATCGTTACATTTTAAAAAATACTTTACCAATTACAAAATAATCCTGAATTCTTGAAAGCTTTATAATTTTCATCTTTACATTCAACAATTCAATGATTTAAATATTTAATTGAAGGCATTAATAAAAAGTAGTTTCAATATTTGAAATTTAATTGCCCTAGTGCAATTTTATCCCCTTGAACCTTTGTTAAAGTATCAAAATTGAGCATAATAAGCAATAGAATTAATAACTACAAGTTTGATTCTCATTGAAATGATTTGAGCTAATGTAGTCGTAGAATAATACTTCTTAATTCTTTACTGCTGAACTGTTTCCTAAGTTCCGAATATGGACTATAGAAAACCAAATGATTTGCTTGTTAATACAAGATTAGTTAAAAACAATGATTAAGCCATGGTTTTGAGCTCTAGTCTTAAACGTTCACTATTATAACACAAATTACTGACACATAGGCTTACTGAATTTGCGAAACTTGTTTCAGAACTTTCTGACTCAAAATCAACACTAGAAATATTACATTTTCATACTAACTAATTTCAAAAAAAAGTTTAGACTCAAAATTGAATTTTTTATTTAACACATCTAAATTGTCATTTTATCTCAATACTGAAAAGAACTTATTATTTGAGGAGCATTAGAAAAGACATTTTTAGAATGTGGCTGACTGTGCGGCTACGCGGTAATCAACCAAACACCCCAATATTAAAAATCAGCCTACCGTGGGAGACCACTGGAAATGCAGAAGAAAGCACTACACAGTAGGGTGGGCGGAAAAAGACTTTTTTTTTTCCCATTTCGATGATGGGTAGTGCGGAAAAGGTGCCATTAGGGGAGTAAAGTGAACACAAAAAAATTAAAAATTTTTTTGGCAGTTTCTTGATCTGCCGAAAAGGCGCTGAAGTTTGGAAAAAATGCAGTTTTTTCGAGATTTTTTGCAATTATTATATTTTTTCCTTTCTATTTTCTATAACGGGTAGAGCGAAAAAGGTGCCATTGGGGACAGAAATTCCATAAACAATTTGAGGTATGTGGTACAACTCCTTCCTTTTCCATAAATGCCTAGAATATTTCGAAAGATTTCTGTTTTTTTCTGCGTTTTAAATTTTGTCAAAATGTTAAAATGCTGGTTTCGCCGTACTTAGCTGAAATTATTTGTCACATGCAGTTTTAGATGTTAGGGGCTAAAATTTTTTTTTAAATAGTTTCCTAAAAATCTCAAAAAAAGGCATTTTTTCCAAACTTCAACGCTAATGTGGCAGATCAAGCAATTGACTAAAAAAATTTCGAATTTTTTATGTACACTTTGTACCCTCAATGACACCTTTTCCGCACTACCCATAATCGAAATTGAAAAGAAAAGTCTTTCTCGGCCCACCCTATTACACAATGATTGGCCTACATCTTTGAACAAGACTCAGTCCGGACAGATTTTTTTTTTTTGAAATATTAGTTTATACTGCAACACTCCTTTAAAATTAAAGCTATAAAAATGTACAGGAGGTCGGTAAACAAGAGAGCAGTTGCCATTTAAGAATGGTGTTTCCAGTTAACGGAATAATTAGTAGAATGGTAAACTAAAAGGAAGAGCACACTGCTTAAAGAAAAATAATTTATTACAAATTTAAGAAAAATTACCGCAACTTACTGCTATTGGATGATAGTTAACTATAGATACGTGGGTACTGGAATGCTTCGTATTTGATTTTAAACTAGATGTGTAGGGGAAGACCGCTTATATTGGACCACTGCTTAAATTGGACCTCGGGCTTAAAATCGAGTACAGAGATCTATGCTAAACTTTAACGGTAGATACATAAAGTTTTAGGAATAAAATCAATGTGTATGAAGTTTCACTAGCCTTCGAACTGTGTAGCGTGAGTTACGGCATGATTTATGTTGGAAACGTGTAAAATCTTATTTTGCGGTCTTGTACCTAGTAAGATAGTACTAAAACTTGTAAGCTGAGGTAAACTGCTGTTATAGCATGATAAGCTGTGTTTAATAAGGATCACATCTATGTATTTACATGCGCGGTTTTGATAATTTTTGACAGAGAAATAAGCTGAAGAATAAAAAATGGCATGTTTTCCTTTATTGGACCGAAAAAATTTTCCTATATTGGACCGGTGGTCCAATTTAAGAATATGATTTTAAGCAAGACTTTTCATTAATTGTAACATTAAATAAGTGACTCATCTGATTTAATAGCGTAGTTAAGATTATTTTAAGTATACTTTAACACCCATTCACAATATTCATTTTTTTTATCAAGCACATTTTCTAGAAGCTGCAAATTCTTGAAATACTTGGGTTTTTTTTTCTCTTTTTTCATTAAGTTGCAGTTTCAGGTTGTTAAACATAGTTATTAATTTGAATAAAATGTATGCTGGTTTACCGCGGGAAAAAATGAAATTCTTCGATTTGCTCGAAAAGATTTAAAAAAGAAACAATTAATATGCTATTAAAATGTTCACTGTAGATGAAACCGGTCTTTTCACTGCCCAAAAGCCCCAAAATATATCGACATATAAAAGTAAACACCAGTTTGGAGCAGTAATGTGTGGTGAACGTGTTAGAAACACACTTGATATTTGCTGCATGAGTGCAACAGAATTGCTACACCCCCCTCCCTCCCCATGCTTATTTTCAAAAGAATACGTTCCATGTATGTGCTTATCGTAAAAGCACCCCCTGGTGAGCAATATGCTTGTTTAAAAAAGGGTTGGATCACAAACGATAACTCACCACGTACAATATTGATACAATATTTCATCAAAACCGTTAAACCAAGAGCATAGATGCAATAAACTTGGTTAACGAGAGCGATATAATAATGCTTTCTCTTAAAGCACACCATGCAAGATGTTATCTTTTTTCAGCCTCTGTCTACATATTTTAATCGAGTGTGTGATACATGGATGCGAGAACATCCAATGAGATCCATTACCCAATATCAAACAGAAGAACTGTTTGGTAACTCTTATGGGTAAACCTCAATCAAGGCCATGGCAAAGGTTGTGAGTTGATTCTAAAGAACAGGAGTTTGGCCTGTTAATTGTCATGTGTTTAGCGGCATTGATTTGGCTGGAGCAGAGTTTGATGTAAGTAGTCCAGATAAAACTACTCAAAGGGAGCAGGCTACATGTTCAGTGTAAGTTGTACTGTTGTACACCATGTACAAGAACTAGCTACGACTTAAATTAGTACAAGTTCTGCATAATCAGTGAATAGTTCTCATCAAAGCATGATTGTCAACTTCAACTATGAGTTTGTAAAGGCCAGGCTCACATATCAATTTACCTAAAAAATATATAACACAAAAAAGGAAGGCTATTTCAGCAATCATTCTAACGCCGTATGAAAGAAGCATAGAGCAGAAAAAGTCACACAAGAATAAGCAAGAAACTGCACAAAACAATTGTTATTGCAATATTTGTCATAGAGATGAAGCGCAAAACATGATTAAATGCATGAAATGCTATCGGTGAGTGTATCAACACTTCCTAAATGAGACCGAAGCAAAAGAAATTCTATTGCAAATCCTGGAAAAAAGATGTATAGTTCAAATATAAATTATTCTATGATTTTCTGGTACGGTCCAATTTAGGAAGCGCATGGTTCAATATAGGCGCATATGTTCCTAAATTGGACTTTTGCAACTTTTTGTAAGATCATTTTTTAAAAAATAATTTCCATATTTTTAGAAAATATAAGCTCCTAGGGCGGTTCCTGATTAAATTTAGCTTACGATGCCCTATTTTGTATTTTTGTTTTGCTTCACATTGAGCGACACAGGCCTCCTGTTCTTAGGGGGTCCAATATAGGCGGTCTTCCCCTACTACTTATAGGATGGTTTAACAAACATAGTTTTTAACAGTTCCAGCAACAGTCACAGGTTAGCCTTTTGTAATAAAACGTCTATCTGTTCATGTATGACAGAAGAAATATCTCTGCTTGACCAATATAAAACACGTTAAAAGCAGATAGTGTGATTTAAAATTTTAAGAAACTATTGTTATGGAAACTTTTGAAAAATCAGGTTTCTCGTAAAAAATGCTGCTTTCGCCGGTACTTAGCCGAAATAACTACATTGTTTGTTACATATAATACATTTTTAGATGTTAGGTGCTAAAATTTTTTTTTAATAATTTCCTTAATACAACGGCATTTTTTCCAAACTTCGACACTATTGCGGCAGATCAAGCAATTGACTAAAAAAATTCGATTCTTTTTTTTTTCGCCCCCCCAATGACACTTTTTCCGCACTGTCTATAATCGAAATAAAAAAGAAATCTTTCTACTCATTGTTGCGTAGAAAAAAAATGCAACTAAAGAGATCCTTGTCTAGCTAATAGAAACCATCTTACTAGCAAGTAACCTATTTAAAAGTGAACACGATTACAAAATTTCAGAGACTGGTGACGATCAGAAAATTGTTTTGGAAATGAGCGATTCTCGTAAAGATGGAAACTTCACTCCAAAATTCACTTCATACTGAGTCTGGCTTGCGCAGAAAGGAGAAAACTCCCGGTTACCAGGTTTTTTCATTGCGCAGAACGAAATGAAACTTAAAAGGTATCCTCCAGCCAATAGAAATTGTTTTCGTAGCATTTAAACAAGTTTGAAACAGCTCACGCAATTTAAAATTTGACGGAACTAGTGATGTTCACAAAAGTGTCTCGAGCAATAGTGTTCCTCGTAAAAATATACCATGAAATTCGCTCCATCTTTGATCGGGCCATCCGGAGAGGGGAGAAGACTTCCCAGTTCCAGGTATTCATCGTTGCGTGCCGAGAAACGCAACCAAAAAGAGCTACTTTACCAGCATTTAAACAAATTCAAAATACCTAACGCGATTTAAAATTTTCAGAAAGGATCGGGGAAAAGTGTTTTGAATAAGAATGTTTCTCGTAAAAACGGAACCGTGAAATTCGCTTCATCTGGGGTCCGACCATCCGCGTCGCGTTCCAAGCATTCATTGTTGCGTAGGAAGAAATGCAACTCGGAGGCCGGGAAGTTGAGTCGAGACTCTTCGGAACTTGATGGCTCCCCTCGCGGGCTCTAAAATCGAAACCGATCGATGTCGGCAACGATTCCGAACCGAGATAAAACAGAGTCATTCGAAGCGACTCCCGCAGCTGCCCCGGCTCCGAGACACATTCTTCCCCATAACGAGATCTCGCCATTTATCCCTGCATAGATTTGGAATTATGCTCCAAAGAGAGCTTCGAAAAGTTTGTCCCCAAAAAGTGCATTTACTCGTTCTTAATAGAAGGGCTTGTTTGGTGAAGGAGTTTAGTTACATTTTAAAACAATGAACACTATGCATAATGGTAAGAAATGGATACAATTAAGCGAATAAAACTTGGTCAATAAAACAGTAGATGTCAATAGACAAATTTCATACGCACACTAATGAGAAAACCAGAAAACAAAAAAGCTGCAACAACTGCAACAATAAAACTTTAAACTTTAATGACTCGGATTTTCTGTTTTGTCATATTTCCCCTTCATCTCCCAAGCCCTTCAATTATAGCCTGAGATAGTTTTCCCAGATAACACAAAAAACGTTTAAACGTTTTATAAACGTTTTTAATCCGTTGTCACAACGTTAATAACCATTATACAACCTTTAAAAAACGAAGTGTGCTACTTGGGTTTACATCTCTACACTGCAAAAAATGAACTGTTGTTTTTACAGTATAATACTGGCAGATGAGGTTCCAATTTAAAACTAAAATGCACAGTAATAAACTGAAAAACTAGCAATTTTACCATTTCTTACAGTGAAGTAAACAATTTTAGTTTATTGCCGTAAAATTTAGCTGTATTATACTGTAAAAAAACAGTATAATACTGGCAGCAGAAGTTCCAGTTTAAAACTGTAAAGAGCACGGTAATAAACTGTAAAACTAGCAATTTTACAGTTTAATACTGTAAAATTAACAATTTTTCTATTTAGTGCTGTAAAATTAGAAATTTGAACGTTTATTACTGTAAAACGAGCAATTTTTATAGTTTACTGCTATAAAATGAGCTGCATTATACTGTAAAAGCAACATTCATTTTTTACAGTGTAAAAGCGTTTTCCCCGCATTGAAAATAAAAAATGCGGCTTCTTGTTTTAGTCTATGAAAGTATGCTCACGCTTAATACTTTATTGGAATTTCAGCACCATGGAAAAAGAAAAGAAGAATTCGAATATTACATTTGTACGCTTTGTTATTTTCTTAAATAAGTGTTAAAAATTCTTAACGTTAAATATCAAAATTGTACGCGTCTTTTCTTTTCCTACAGTGCTCCCCCGTTCCATCCTTAGAAAGGTACTTTTCCCATGAAGTTAATCCTTCGCTTCTGTTGTCACTATTTTCTTCTTTTTCTGCAGGCGGTCCCGAGCATCTTCATCTTCGAAATACAGAATTGCTCGAAAACACGATTTCTAACAAGACTTATGTGGGGAAATGTGGGGCAAAGTGAAATAGTTAAGTTAACCCACCAGTTTCGAAAGGAATAAACTGGAAATTTGTTCTGAAAATCAGTGTACATAAATGAAGGAATAATGTATTTTATTTTTCAACTATCGTTGAAATGTTACTTTTCATTTTTGGCAGTTATTTTACACCTTTAAAATTTTTCACCTCAAAAAACCATGGAGTAAAGTGAAAAATATATTTTTGGGATGAAACATGCTCTATTTGATGTCTTACCGTAATTTTCATCCAATGAATACGTAAGTAAACAAATAAATGAATTATTTATGAAAAAAGAGGGAAAAAATGAATTAATTCATACACGAGAAAAAAATTGCGTGAATAAGAAAGAGAATGAGTAGTGAAATAAGTGAATGAATGAATAGGTGAACAAAAAAGTAAAAGAAGGTGAATAAAATATTAATTGAAGAAATGCGTACGTGATTTTGTAAATGATAGATTTTTGATTTTTTCCCCTTGAGTGTTCAGAGCATAAAATTTTTACTTGGAAACGCTAATGATGAACATTTTCGAGCTGGTACTGAGTAATAGCATATATATTGTAACATATATTTACTTTGTGCGTGTATATGTATATTTTCTTTAACCCTTTATGCCTTTATGGGACTCAGAAGTCCCGCTTATATTAATTTGGTATTATGAATCCTAAATGGCTAGAATCATGCTGAAGCTTTTGAGTTCCACTCCTTGTACTTTGCTGAGAGGCCGACAGATGGTACCTGCGATCGAAACAGTTTTCGAGGGGGCCCTAAGGCGTAGAGGGCCTAGACCCCCAAAAATTTCGAAAGATTTATGCTTGGTAAAAATGTTTTTTGATGTATTTGCCACTCAAAAAACCAAAAATATATACAAAAATTCATTGTTAAATAAATTTGGGACATCAAGGATTAAAATATCTATTTTAAGAGCGAATTGAGAAGGAAATTTTGATTTTTAACGCCCATATTAGATTTTCACCTCTAGTCTCACAAAAATAATTGATCTAGTTAACGAAGAGGGCTTATACTTCAACTAAGTGGAAACTAGCCATTCAATCCTTTTTCATCAGCTCTGAACTAAACTTGAAAACTCTTTCGCCATAAGTGAAAATTAAGAGGACGCTGTTACACCACAGTGAAAAATGTTTTCCTGTGTCCTCTGCAGTGGCAAAGATAAATCAAGAAATATTTCTGCCCACCATGGAAGAATCTGCTCACGTCCTTTGATGCAATAGCTGAAACACGTGACTCCCTCTCAATTGACTTTTCGTTTGTTTTGCAACATTTTACCCCTCCTCGTAGATCACGTCTTTATTAGCGGAGCACGGATTTCTGGTTCACCGTCATTTCGAGTGGGATCTGCCATGGAGCACTAAATAAGTTCACAACCTGGGAGCTTTCTTTTTTTCTTCTTTCAAAATGTATTCGCTTTTGTTTTACGAAAGAATATTTTTGGCTGCGAACACTGCAAAAAATGCAGTAATTTTTTTTTTTTTTTTTACAATTTATTAACGTGCATTTTATAGTTTTAAACTGAAACTTCTGCTGTCAGTATTACTGTTGTTTTTACAGTATAATAAAGCTAAATTTTACGGCAATAAACTGTAAAATTGCTAACTTTACAGTAAAAAACTGTAGAATTGCTAGCTGTACAGTTTATTACTGTGCATTTTACAGTTTCAAATGGGAACCTCCGCTGCCAGCAGCAATCAGCGGATCATTTTTTGCGGTGAACTTGCATCTTCTCAAATGAGGAGGTGACATCCCAAAAAGTTTCATGAAAAAAATCAAACATTGAACTGAAAGATTATTCCTTAACCTGTTCGAAGTCGCAGTATGAAACAGTTTGTACTGACAGAAAAAACATTATTGGCCATTCCACGGAAAACCAGACATTTCACAACCTGAAAAAATTTCTTTTTTGAAAGGATTCAAGGTACTAAGTTTATTTTTGAAACTTCAAATCATATAGATCCAGGTATAATTTTCCGGTATTTTTGTTTTTTGAGTGGCAACAGGGCTTCAAAGATGGCTGACACCAGCTGAATGCTGTAGAGTAAAAACATGCTCGTTTCATTGCGCTTTTACTTTGTTTTCATATTAAGTCGGATATTTTTCCTTTTCCTTTTCTTTTTCTTTTTCCTTTTATGGCTCATTTTCAGTATTTTACTGCAGTACAAGTTGTTTTATTACATGTTAAAGTTAACGTAAATTGATGTCCCACACGTGACATAAAAGATGTATATTTTAAAATTACTGCTAAACTAGAAACTGAAACTGGAAATGGTTACAGATTGTAAGTAACCTTAATATGTGTAAGCATTTCTGAAAACCATTTGAAAAAATTTCAATTTAGTAATTAGTTATAAGGTAATTAAAGTTGTCCCACACGTGACGCCACGCTCAGAACATTTTAAACAAAACTAGTTCTGAGCAACAAAACATGAGTATTATTGATTTTTTATGTGCTATCTTTTGTTTAGTATGTAGAGGTACTTTAAACCCCCGACACAAGAAAAGGGGGGTTATAAGCTTGACGGTATCGATCTGGGTATCTATGTATTTGTTTAGTATCGCAGTTTTTAAAAGGATGTAAATTTTACTGCAGGGAAATCCTTAAAATAAGGCATAAAAGGAAAAAACATTCACTCTTTTTCAAAATAAAACAGTAGAAATATCCAAATTGATCTAAAACCACAGTAAACTTACTTTGAAAAGAGCATGTTACTACTCTCCATTATTCAGCTGGTGTCGGCCATCTTTGAAGGCATGTTAACACTCAAAAAACGAAAGTACTGAAAAATTATTCCTAACTACAGTCAAGTCTTGATAACTCGAGGCCTCATAACTTGAATATTCTTTCGTCTCGAAGTCCCCCCCCCCCCATTGGTTCCCAAACCTTTCAGAAGACTAGAAACTTCCTACAGCTCGAACTTCCAACAACTCGAAACTTTGGGCCGGTCCCTTAGGACTTCGAGTCAACGAGACTCGACTGTACAAATGATTTTAAGTTTCGGAAATAAAATTAGTACCTAATACCATTTCAAAATAGGATTTCTTTCAGATTGTGACACATTATGTTTTCCATGAAATAATCACTGCTTCCAAACACGCATCACTGTGCTGCTGTTACGCTGCACACGAGAGGCTACTTCACGATAAGACAATCCAGTTTCACAAAGGCCAATGATCCTCCCCCGTTCAAACTCCGTAAATTGTTGAAACCTTGCTTTTTTTCGTCGAAGAAGCATAAGCAACGTCTGATCGTTTATCACAAACAGATAACCATCTATAACCATACACGCCTAACTGCAGTCGTCTATTTATTCGCATAAATCCGGCGTTTAGAGGGCGCTGCTCATCGTACACATGCCCCACACGGCTAAAATTCTAATCATTTGCATATCATACCCTACTTTGCATTTGGGGCATTCCGACGAAAATGGTACAAATCATGTCTGAAACTCTTTACTTAAGATTATCAATTTAAATAATTTCCACCAACTAATCATATTTTTTTTATTGATTTTCCATTTATTTGTGTATAATGAAGTGTAAATAACTAGTACATGACTCATTTAGGAAAGGATTTTAAATATTTTGATCACTTTGTTTAACAGAGTGGACAAATAAGCCTTTAAAAATAGCTGTATAACCACAAAGAAAAGTTAGAATCACAGAACAAGCATTAAGTGGAATAAACAGCCGAAAACTGTAAGTCTGTCTGCAATTTCAAGAAAAAATCTATTTTTTTGTCATGAAATCGGCTCTAACAGAGTGGACATCGAGCAGTTCAAATTAACTATCATAAGAAAAGAATGAGGCTCATCCTGGTTGTTGACTACATAATTCAATGTAGCAAGCTAATCACGGCAGTTATACTACCTATATTTAAAAAAATATATGTATCAAATTGAATGCAATTGTTTATTTTATTTCCAAAAGGCTTGTAACAGAGTGGACAATTTGAAACATAGAAAATCTAGGGACATGGACAAATAATAGTGTTTTTTGGGGAATTTTTTTTTTTTTTTTCATTTGCGTAATAATCTGCAGAAATGGTGTCAGAAGCATTTTTTGTGCAGTGCAGTGTCATTTATTTTGTTGTTACATTTCAGTTTAATTTTAAGTCACATTTAAAATTCTAGCAATTTGAAGCTGGGACACGTCATTTTCTCCTTCTTCTGACAAAGATAATTTCTTTGTGTCATTTCTAAATGGATTATACCTAATCAATTGATACTTGATGGCACAAAATTAAATGGAGAACCAATAAAAAATACACTTAATGGGTGGTAGTTATTAAAATTGATTTTAAAAAATTCTTAAGTCTCGGACATGATTTGTACCATTTTCGTCGGAATGACCTATTTGCTGAAAATTTCAGCCTATTCGCGCAAGTCCTTCATGGTATTGCAATTTTCACAAACATGAGTTTATAAAATTATCTGTATTATACTGTGAAAACAACATACATTTTTTGCAGTGTAGAGCATTTAACTTCTAACCTCATAGTCGAGGGTTCGAGCCGTGGTTGAATGGTCTACCGTTAAAAGCATTTTTCAGATAGCACTTTAAACGCTCACATTAATACATCGAAAACTTTTTCTGTTCAGAAAAACGAATTCCAATACCAGCGCTAAAAAAAAGCATCATCATGAAAAGTTCAGACATAATGAGAATACTCCTTGTGTAGAGCAATAATGCTACTAGCTGCATGGTCCGGCGTTGCACGGGCTACCTCTGAGCAAAAAAGTAACAAAACTTGAACAAAAAATGAGAAAAAAATTCCTTTGTATTATAATGGATGTAAGGTGTTACTTCAAAACCCACTATTAGGGCATAGCTGTGCTTCGTGCTTTCCCCCGCGTTAATAAGACATCAATCTATTGGAACACTATTTTAGGTACACCACGATATGATATGTATATGACAAATAATATAGTAAAAAATTATACGGGGAAACGCAAAAATGAAAGAAAATTTTGGGAAAAATTAGTAAGATGTCCAGTCTTATCAAATATGGATAGATATAATATTATTAAAAGTAAAGAACGTATTTTAAAGTATTTCTGTACACACGATACCTTTAGTTTAAATTCTGTTTGGTAGTCGAACGTACTGGTGACAAAACAAATTATGTTCCTGACTATCGAATAAACTCGCATTCAAAAATCAATTTGCTGAAAACAACTATTTAGTAAAGAGCCGACTACATGGGCTTTCAAATCAGCTCCATTGTCAACCAGCTCCCTCTACACACAGTTGCTAAAACAACACTTTTGATGAACGCCATCTTTCGAGAAGAGTGGAAACTAATCCGCTCGTGCTTTGCGACCATTATTATTTTTAAACTATAATAACAACTCCTTACATACAGCTTATAGCCTAAAGCCTTCCTGAAAAAATGGACTATTCAACACAAAAAGAATATTTCAATTCAAACCAGTAGTTCCTGAGATTAGAGCATTCAAACAAACAAACACACTTGTCAACTTTATTTTATTAGTAAGTATAGGTAGACGTAGATTTTCTGAAAAACTTGTTTTTAAGCTTTAGTTAAAAAAAAAATTTCTGGGAAAAAATACAAATTCAGCTTTTTACCCAGTAAACCCAGTAAAACCAGTATTTATTAAAAAACTAAGAATAACTTATGAATTAAAGGGGCAAGTGGATAAAAGTGGTTATGGTGACAATTTTGGAAAAGCACACTTTTTACCATGGCAATAGGTAAAAAGGCAATTTTTTTTTTTTTTTTTTTGAAAACTTTTTCTAGAAATTAAAAAAAAAAAAATGCCTTTATTCACTTGCCCCTTCAATTGTATTTGTGAGTTAATACAGTTGAACGCACACTAATTTGAATTTGTGTAAATCGGCGAAATTCAAATGTGACATATCACCTTTATCCACTTGCCCCTTCAATTGTAATAACTCTCATTTTTAATACTTTTTTTAATCCAAAAAGAAAACTTTTCAAAAGAAGAAATCTTTTTACATTGGAAAAGAAGGTAAAGCAGGCTTGTAACCGCAAATTTTATATACTATTGTTTTCTTCAAATTCTTTGTTTTATTATATACGTACAAAACAAAATATCTTTAACTGCACCGCGCTAGTCGTCAAATCATTTTAAGAGAAATTAATCGACACTAAATTGTATCCTATATAATTGTGTTTTGTTTTTAACATCTTGTTTGCGTATCATGTATAACTACGCGCAAAATTAACTAATTGTCTAGGTGTATAATTGCATGAAATACATCTCGATGAAGATAATATGTTAATGTTTTAATATAGTAATTTCGTTATTGATGATAAACGATTATACCATCTTATTGAGGACAAATCCAACTGAAGCTTTTTAAAATACTACCTTGCATTAAAAGGATCCAATTCATTTACTTACAGTTTATTTACGTTGCCTTCCATTGGTCAGAACTGCCTTCAATGGCGAAATTGGGGGGGGGGGGACTATTAATAGTTGCTGTGCTAACTCTACGATGTATTGCTCCCTACGTTGTCATCATTTGTAAAACTTGAGTTACTTCCTAATAAATCTCTTTAGTCAAATGGGGAGTCATTCATTAAGTTTCTTTCAAAATACTTCTGAATTTCTTTGGAATTATGTATCTGGAAGTGGCTGTTTTGACCGGTCCACTTTAAAAAGAAATCCTTCCATGGAGAGTTCCTGCTCTTTGTAAAACGCGTTGGTAATAAATTGCTCTTTGTTTGTTTTAACTCAGTATTTCATTGTTTACGAGCGTGGAGATGAAATTTATTTAAAAATTAAATAACATATAAATATATTTGTAAGGAAAAAAGTAAAAGGTAACAAACGGCGTATGAAACGCACAAATTAGGAAAAAATGCAGACACGTGTTTTGCGGTTAAAAAGAATCCTTTTTTCAATGCAAAGGAAGTGAGCTTGCGGTGAAAAAGGCATCCGACAAAAGCTTCTGTTGGAACATTTTACATTTCGAAAAAGGATGAATTTCAAATCACATTTTATAACAAATGAGCCTCTTCTTTTACATAGACGAAACAATGCTCTAATTTGCAATACACCGCCAATGCTCTAATTGTTGAAAAGGTACACTTGAGGTAATTTATAATCTAAACCAATTGAGGGAGAGAATTAGCTAAAGTTACAATAATGAAAAGTAGGCACATTTATTTCTGGACAAACTTCTAGTTTTGTCTTGCAAAAAAGGTTTCATGTAGCCCCAAAACTGCCCGCGTGTAGAGGCCTTATTTATTCATATATGTGCAATTGGTAGAGTATATGCGATGAGGTAGACTATATGTAACGCCAACATAAAATTCTTGTGTACTCTGCACAATTTTGTAAATTTACGATAGAAAAGTTAAAGTACTATTTGAATTATTTTTTACATAAATACAACTAAAATTGTACCATAAGTGACATATGCACTAGAGTGGAGCGAAAAAAATGAATTTTTAATTTTCGTAAACGGGTAGTTTTCATTTACTGTGAATGAGGCTAAGTAACAATTCTGTAAAATAATTCACTTTTGCGACGTCATCTTCAGTCTGCGCATTTGGCCTAAAAATTTGAAATTTTTGATTTTTTTTAGAATTTTCAATTTTTTTTAAAAAATATTGCAAATAATAAAACTACTGACGGGTGGTTATTAAATGGAAGAAAAAAGTTTGAAATATACAAGGATTTATTTAAACCATTTAAGATTAAAATTTCAGTCTTCGCAATGGTCCAAAGTTCATCAAATTTACCGAAATTTCCGATATTTTCAATATTGAGCAAAAATTTTATAATTTAATATTTCTTTTCATTATTTACTTAAAGTGCCTTCAAAACAATTTCTTATTCATTTTGTTGTTTCTTTGAACTACTCAACTCTTTGCTTGCTCATTGAACTTACACAGGACTCACCACAAGGAAGTGGCCGCACTTTGGGTGCCACCCGCTCTCCCCTTACTTCCAACCAATGAGTGAACACATTTACATTTCTTAGACAAGTCAGGAACAATTTAGTGTTTCTTTGCGTAGGAAATTGATTGCATTGGTTTTGATAGATGAACTACAAAGGTGTAATACGGAAACTGGAAATAAAACTTGGTAGACCTCTGTAAGGGAATATCTGCCAATTACATTTGCATGAACTTAATTTGCGGCATTTTTTTGCAAAAGCTAGATGGCCCTGCCAGTTGACCAAAGTGATTTTTTAGGCCTGTTGCACGAAGCTAAACAACATGTTATACTTTCAAATCAGTTCAATATGAACCTATAAAGTTTGCCATTGGTCTGATTAATGGTGACAATAAAAATAATTTGAGTACTGAGCAACAATAATAGAAGTATTTTCCAACAAAGATTACGAGTAACTAATGAATTATAAATTTAATGCTCACCTATTTCATTTTAGCATGAAATAAGTTTTTATATTCCCATGTGGATAGAATTTATTCAAATATTTTTAGATCCATGTTGTATAAATAAGTACCCGGGCAGTGCCGGGTAATAATCTAGTTAGTTCATAAGAGAGAGCATATAAAGAAACTTGTTTTAAATCGTATTATCAACGCTCAATCTAAAAAAACAAACAATCAAACAAGTGAGAACGCTTCAGTTCCCAAAAATAGATAAAAATATATTTTCATACATTACATGTGCGGCGTACGTGATGACTTGAAACCAACTTGGAACGTTTGTCCGGCGTTTCGTAAACCGAAACTCAAGACCGCTATTATAACGCCCTTCGGTCTGTATGAATTTCCATTCATGAGTTTCGGTTTACGAAACGCCGGACAAACGTTCCAACGCTTCATCGATGAAGTTCTGCAAGGGTTAGACTTTTGCTTTCCTTACATCGACGACATATTGGTATTTTCGCAGTCAGCGAAGGAACACGAGCAACACCTCCGCACTCTATTCCGGCGCCTCTCCGACCGGGGACTTCTCATCAACACCTCGAAAACCGTTCTAGGAGAAAACACCGTGACATTTTTAGGGTACGAAATTTCAGCCGAAGGTACTCGTCCTTTGCCTGACAGAATAACATCCCTTCAAAACTTCCCGTTACCCAAGTCTTCTCGTGATCTCCGCCGATTCCTCGGGATGATCAACTTCTACAGAAGGTTCCTGCCCTCCGCCGCATCCCACCAAGCATCGCTCCATGAAGCTCTCTCTGGACTGAGAGGCTCTCAACCTGTTCCCTGGACCCCACAGCTGGAGAAAGCGTTTTCCGATTGCAAAAACGCTCTTGGCAAAGCAACGCTTCTCACACACCCCGTTCCCGGAGCTCCGCTCGGACTATTCACTGATGCATCGAACCTCACCGTGGGAGCAGCACTGATGCAGTTCACGAACAACTCCTGGCAGCCACTGGCATTTTACTCAAAAAAGCTGACGACCAAACAATCGGAATGGCCAGCTTACTATCGTGAACTACTTGCAATTTACAATGCTGTGCAACACTTCCGACACATTCTGGAAGCCCAGCATTGTACAATTTACACAGACCACCAACCAATCACTTTTGCGTTCCAACAAAAACGCGAAAAATTGCCGCCCATCCAGCTGAATCAGCTATCCTTCATCGGCCAATTCACGACGGACATCCAGCACGTCAGCGGAGCTGAGAACGTCGTAGCAGACGCACTTTCCCGTGTCGCCGCGCTGTCAGCTGCTCCCGTCGACCTCAAAGATCTTGCGAAAGCACAGGAATCGGATCCCGAACTACAGTCTCTGATGAAGGAAGACTCCTCTCTACAATTGGAGAAAATCGTGATTCCAGGATCCAACTTGACAGTAATCTGCGACGTATCAACAGGGAAACCGAGGCCCTTCGTGCCCAAAGACCTTCGGCGCCAGGTGTATCACTCTCTGCATGGACTCAGCCACCCCGGAGCAAGGATTACTGCCAGACTGGTTTCCACCCGTTTTGTTTGGCCCCGAGTACAGAGCGATTGTCGTGCCTGGACCCGTTCCTGCCTCAACTGCCAGCGATCCAAAGTCACTCGACACACGACAGCCCCAATAGAGCACTTTTCACCTTCCCCAGTCAGGTTTAGACACGTCCACATCGACATCATCGGGCCCCTCCCCATTGCCAAGTCTTTCCGCTACTGCCTCACTGCGACGGACCGATTTACACGTTGGACGGAGGTGTGGCCTCTGGAGGGCATCACCGCTGAGGAAGTGGCGAACGCCTTTTTCAACGGGTGGATATCCCGCTTCGGTTGCCCGGAAATTGTCACCACCGATCAAGGCCGCCAGTTCGAGTCGCAACTTTTCTACTACCTTGGCACTCTGTCTGGTTTCAAACGATCTAGAACCTCAAGCTACCATCCAATCGCTAACGGGATGATCGAAAGATTCCACCGGCAGCTAAAGGCGTCTCTGATGTGCCACCCCGACTCCTCCTGGCTAGAAGCTCTCCCAGTAGTGCTCCTCGGCATCCGGAGCGCCGTGAAAGAAGATTTGGGAACATCTCCCGCGGAGCTTGTCTACGGAGAACCCCTTCGCCTGCCTGGGGAGTTGATTGCCCCGACCACGACGGAAGACTCTTCCATGGATCCATCATCGCTCGTGGATAGACTCAGAAGTCATATGGCCAGACTGCGCCCCATACCAGCCACTCGGCACTCCAAGATCACTCCCTTCGTGTTCAAGGACCTTGACAAATGTTCGCACGTAATGTTGCGGGACGACACGATCCGCGGGGCTCTGAAGCCACCTTATTCCGGGCCCCACCGCGTTGTGCAACGCCACGGGAAAACGATTTCCATCCGCATCGGGACAAAGGTCGTCAGGGTTAGCCTGGACAGGGTGAAACCCGGCTACACAATGGACGACGAAGGCCGTGCACCGTCCACCGTTTCCCAACCCCCTGGCCCCACCTCAAAGCCCGAACCAAAAATACTGCCCGAACCTTCCGGCGGTGTGATTACCCGTTCCGGACGTCGTGTCCGCTTTCGGGACATCTTCCAAGCTGGGCTAATTCACTACCCAGGGGGGTGATGTGGCGTTGCCAACACCCGCTAGGTGGCGCCCATAGTTATTGCGCGAGAGAAAGGAAAAGCATGAGAGGCCACGCGGACGCAGAGCAGCGCGCATCTCCGAATTCCATTTTTGCTAATTTAATTTCTTGTCGCTCATGTTGGATCTTGTACTAAAACTGCACTTGTAAATAAATGTAAATAAATCGATGTAAATATTTCCCGATTGTGTTACTTTCCACACATGCAAAAATAAAAATTCAGAATACATCGATTATATTTCTTGTCATGATGTGGAAATTACAAAGCCACCTTTTACACGTAATTTAACAACACAATATTTACAAAGATAACTGGAAGCTGAGAAGTTAAGTATGATTTCTGAATGCGCACTTTTTAAACTTCTGTTCAAGACTCAATCAGCTGAAAGAGCTGTCAAATAGGTCACAAGCTCTTCAAATTTGATATGTGGGCAGGAAGAGAAAAGGGTTAGTAAAAACGAGGATATCTAACAGAAATATTTGATCAATTTACGACACAAAGGTACAATTTACCTGTTAAAGACGTATCTAAGAAATGTAAATACGTGCTCTCATTGGTTGGAAGGAAGAACTCACGTGTAGGACTTGAAGTGAGGTCACCTCCTCGTGGTGAGTCCTGGGTAGTTTCACATAAGCTAAAAAGGAGTTGCACGGTTCAAAGTAATAACAAAATGAATAAAAACAGCTTTGAAGACACTTCAAGTGAAAATTAAACGGAAATACTGAGCTAAAAATTTTTGAAAATATTAGACATTTTGGGAAAGTTGATGAACTTTGAGTGTAATGCACGAACTTAAATCATAATCTAATATGGTTTTAAAAAATTCCTTGCATATTTCAAACTTTTTTCTTCCATTTAGTAACCACCCGTTACTAGTTTTATCATTTGCAATATTTTTTTTAAAAAATTGAAAAACCTGAAAAAAAAAAAATTTCAAAACTTTAGGCCAATTGTGCAGACTAAAGATGACGTCGCAAAAGTGAAATATTTTACAGAATTGTTACTTAGCCTCATTCACAGTAAATGCAAGGTACCCACTTACGAAAATCAAAATTCATTTTTTTTCGCTCCACCCTAATTGTACCTGTAGATTTTTTCTCTTTGAATTATATTGATGCATGCCACATACTTATCACAGTATAATGTCATAATGAACGTAAACTATTAACTTTAAGATTAAAATTAAAAATATTATTCGTATACTAAATAAATTCAAAATTTTTCGAATTGAAAAAAATATTTAAAAAATTAAAGATTACTCAAAAGGTTACTGAAATAAAGTTTTGTATCGTATCAAAATTATTTTGAAATAATTCTCTGCGACTGTCCCTTAATAGGAGGTGAATACATGTAGGTCCTCATTTAAAGGGACTGGGGCCAGAAAAAGTGTCCCTCATTCAGAGGTATCCCTTAACCCTTTATGCCCCGACGGGACTCAGAAGTCCCGCTTATATTGATTTAGTAATCTGATTCCTAAATGGCTGGAATCGTGCTGAAGCTTTTAAGTACCACTCCTTGTACTTTGCTGAGAAGGCGACTGATGGTACCTTCAATGGGAAACAGTTTTCTTAGGGGCTTTAAGGCGTTGGGGACTTTAGACCCTACTGATTTTCAAAATTTTTATACATTTTGTTTGATGTATTTTTAACTGAAAAAAAAAAACAAAAAATATAGAAAAATTCATTTCTAAATTAATTTGGGACATAAAAGGTTAAAGGAGGTACTATTGTATTATAAAATGAGTTCGAATTTTAAGTGATACTACAAAAAGGTAAACTTTGCTGCCGGCAGGAGTGGCGAATGCTCATTTGCAGACCAACGATTCCTTAGCAGAAAACTCTTATGAAGACAAAGTAGCATCCCATTCCCCGCTAATCAGCTCTGAGATAGAGGGATGGAGGAAGTCTCTTTAGCGCCTTTTCCCGCGGCTTAGTTTTTGTGCTGGATCGAACAAAACTGAAAAGATCCCCCATTCATCAAAGGAACTTTCTTTCCGTGATCACAGAGTAGGGCTCGAAAAAAGACGAGACTTAAGTAAGCAGAAAGGAGAGATTACGTGGAGAAGGAGAGTTTGGCAACAACTGAAGTTTGATGCTTATTGTTGTCGTCATTTGTATTTTGTTAGCGATATACGTTACGTGTCAAAACCTGAAGTTAATCATCGTTTCTGGAGCTAATCCTTTTGAGGGGTTTATTTATTTTTCTGTTTTGAAGAACATCTGTTTCAATCACAGAGTATTGCTCAAAAAAAAAAAAAAAAAAACAGCAGAAAAAAGTAAGCAAGATAGAGAGTGTACAGAAAAACGGAGTTTTGCAACAACT
Organism: Uloborus plumipes; assembly: GCA_038373865.1. Classification (NCBI taxonomy): domain Eukaryota; kingdom Metazoa; phylum Arthropoda; class Arachnida; order Araneae; family Uloboridae; genus Uloborus; species Uloborus plumipes. The sequence continues at coordinate 94,613 of JAXGGA010001186.1, forward strand.
AAAGTTTGATTTCTGCTGTTGTCGTCATGAGTACTTGTTGACGATATACGTAAACAAGTAAGAAAGGAGACATTACGTGGAGAAGGAGAGTTTGGCAACAACAAGTTTGATGCTTATTGTTGTCTTCATTTATATTTCGTTAGCGATATACGTTACGTGTCAAAACCTAAAGTTAATCAATGTAATCATTGTTTCTGTAGCTAATGCTTTTGAGGAATTTATTTATTTATTTTTCGTTTTGGAGAACATCCGTTTCAAACGCAGAGTTTTTCTCACAAAAAAAAAGAAAAAAAAAACGAGAAGAAGTACAGAAAAAAGAGAGTTTTGCAGCAATTAAATTTTTATGTCTGCTGGTTGTCGTCATGAGTACTTGTATACGATATACGTCAAATGGCGTAGAACAAAATTATTCAATGATTATTTTTTGTAGTGCAGGTGGAGCTTTTGATTTTCTGTTTTGAAGAATATCTGTCTCAATCTCAGAGAAGTGCTCAAAAGGAGACTAGATTTAAGTTAGTAGGTAATAAAGATTACGTATAAAAGGAAAGTTTTCCAATAGTTTGTTTATTGTTGTCGTCATATGTACTAAGTCATCCATACATAAGTTACTTCTTAAAACCTATTATTAACCATTTCAGTCATATGTTTTGGAGTTAAACTCTCGAACAGAGCTGCTTCTTGTCTGTTTTGAAGAACATCAATATGCAAGACACTTTTTTTTTTTACAATTTTTGCAAGTTTGTTAACTGATTTTTAGTATTTATGTTTAGTTTTGTTCCAATTAGACAAAATAAAATAGGGGCAACAGTTTTTTTACATTTATGCACTGTTACATTAACTGTTGTTTTTACAGTATAATACAGGCAGCCGAGGTTCCAATTTAAAACTTTAAAATGCACAGTAATAAACTATAAAACTAACAATTTTACAGTTTATTGCCGTAAAATTTAGCTGTATTATACTGTAAAAACAGTATAATACTGGCAGCAGAGGTTCCAGTTAAAAACTGTAAACTGCACGGCAATAAACTGTAAAATTAGCAATTTTTAGTTTATTACTATAAAATTAGCTGTATTATACCGTAAAAATCAGGCTGTGGAGTCGGAGTCTTAGTAGAAGAGTCGTAGTCGTTGAAAAACATGTCGACTCCGACTCCGACTACCTCCGATTTTGATGAAATTTCATGGAGGTGAAAACAAGTTTTTGAAACTAACATACGCAAATTTTCCGCTTCCAAGATTAAATCCTGAAGAATTCCGAAATTAAAAAAAAATATATTAAAGCTTGAAAAACCAAAAAACTGGAGAATTTCAGCTTTTGCTTGGAATTAAATTTTTTTTTTTTAAGTTATTATTTTTTTTCTCTTTTTTTTAAGGTATTATAGCGTAAAGTATTTAAAAGAAGCACTATATTACTCATAAACATTAATTTATTTCTTGATACTTAAGGTATCTTCTAAGCATGCAAAGCTACAATTCTTGACAACATTGAAACATTAAAAAAAAAAAAAAAAAAGAAAATTATAAAATATTTACCAAAATTTCTATAATCCAGAATATAAGTCTTAATGTGTGTTACTTGTTGAAGCTAACTTATACACTGCGTGACATTGAAAATGCAACACCAAGAAGGAGTGGTCAGAAATTCATGCAAATTTTACCGTAGACGCACGTCACTGAGTTATGCAAATGATATGAAATGCGCAGCTCTCCGACGCACGTGAAGTAAGATATAAGAGAATGAAGTTGAAAAGTGGGCTATGTTCATGTTGGTTTTTCTGCCAGACTAATTATCGGAGACATTTGGTTTTTGTCTCGAAGGATACGTGTGATAGGAGGAAATGCCACGCCGTCCTCAACGAAGACACTTCTAGCATATAGACGACTTTACAAGGGGTATGGTGATCGGACTGAGAAGAGAAGGTTGGTCCATACGTCAAATTGCAGCTGATACCCACATGGATGCAAGCACTGTGCATCGGCTGTGTCGGAGATGGTTGGAAAGAGGAAATGTAGCCACATTGAGGGGTGCAGGTGCAGACAGAGTGGCGTCAGACCGCTTGGATTGACGGACTCACCGACAAGCTGTGGCGGACCCGCAAGTCACTTGTACGTCGATTCTGCAGCACGTGCAAGGTACCCTGGATGTTCCTGTGTCGACCAGAATCATTTCCCGTCGACTGGTTGCACGTGGCCTGCAATCACGGCGTCCGCTCAGAAGCCTGCCATTGACCTCATAGCACAGACTCCAACGTTTGGAATGGTGCCGGACCAGAGCGACGTGGATGGCAGAATGGCAAACCGTAGTGTTCTCAGATGAATCCCGCTTCTGTTTGTCCAGCGATAGTCATCGCATACGTGTGCGGCGTCGACGTGGAGAAAGATCGAATCCGGCAGTAACTGTGGAACGCCCCACAGCGCGACAACGTGGCATAATGGTTTGGGGCGCTATTGCATACAATTCCGTATCACCTCTAGTTCGTATTCGGGGCACTATGGCGGCCCAACGATACGTAGATAATGTAATGCGGCCGGTGGCAATCCCCTACCTTCAGGGTCTGCCAAATGCAATTTTTCAACAGGATAACGCCCGGCCTCACAGTGCTCGAATCAGCCAACATGCTCTACGAGGTGTACAGATGCTTTCCTGGCCACCATACTCTCCTGACTTGTCACCAATCGAACATGTGTGGGACGTGATTGGACGCCGTTTGCAGAACCTGTCACTGCCTCGTTCAGAGGACGAACTGTGGCAAATGGTTGAAAGGGAATGGAGTGCCATCCCTCAGGACACCATCCGCAGGCTTATTGACTCCATGGCTAGACGTGTTTCTTCGTGCATCGCTGTCCGCGGTGGTCCTACTTCTTACTGAGCCGACGCCGTCCTCGCTCTAAATTTTGCTTATTTATTTTGAAATAAATATCACTTATTGTTCCATGCTGTCTCTGTCTTCTTACCAAATTTCATCAATTTCTGACCACTCCTTCTTGGTGTTGCATTTTCAATGTCGAGCAGTGTAATCAAATTTTTTGGAAAATTCGAGCATAATTGATCTGGATTTCAATGTTGCTCTTATGTAGAGAACTCTTGATTTAAATCCACATACTTTGAGTGAAGCCTCCGTTACTAGTTCACACATATTTCTACGGCTTGCTTATGGCAGGAGAAGAATTTTATGTCCCAGTCGGGAATAGTGCCTGTTGTGATAAAATATTTAATGTCTATGTTAAACACTTTTGAAAAAAAATGTGGAGAAGATAACTTTATCGCGCTCCAATTGATAACAATAAAACAATAACAATTAATAATAATAAAACTTTGTTTTTTTTCGCTCCACCCTATTGGCCACGTGTTTCCAAATTCTGGATCAGTCAGAAACATTGTAAATAGTATTGTTTCATATCTAAATGAATAAAGGATTTCACTGGATGATTTAGACATCATAGGTTGTAATAGTACTAAAATTAATACTGGATGGAAAAGTGTAGGGATTCATCAATTAGAAGTTTATATTGGATGGCCATTGAAGCGGGCTATTTGTGTTTTTCATTTCATAGACTTGACTTTTCGTCATCTTTTTTGGCATATGGATGGGGGAACAACCGGCGATAATTTGTTTTCTGGACCAAAAGGGGAACATCTCAGAGGTTGTGAAAAACTGTCCGTATTAGATTTTCAAGTAATTGACTGAAAATTCCAGAAGTAAACAGAAAGGGTTTGAGCAAGGATCAAATGTATCTTTTAGATAAATCTCAAGCACTAAAGAGTGGCTATCACATTCAAGATGACTCACTTGTGCAAACATAATTCTAAGACTGTATGTAAGTGTATCGATCCCAATAGGTGCCTTAAAAGAAATTGCTATACTTCTTTCTTGAAATGTTACATGCCAGTCTAGTTTGAAATAGAAAACTGCAAAAATTCACAAACGGTCCTATTCTTGTCAAACAATTCAAACCTGTCGATACTTACCTGACAATCTGAAACAAGTTGTTCACCCGGTCATTGAAAGAAACTCATTCTTTGCGCATCCCGAAACCATATTAATGGCAATTGTGTTCTATGAAAGGAGGCACATAAGAGAACTAGCGTTTAAAAACGTTTTAAAAGCCGGATAGTCGATTTCTAAAGGCAGAAGTAGCAACTTTGTCGTTCCATCCCTGAATTTCGAACAGATATTATTAATTGGAGCAGAACAAAGTTATCTTCTCCACCTTTTCTTCGAAAAGTGCCCAAAAAAGACATTGAATATTTATTACAACAGGCACTATTACCGACTGGCAGGCGCGCACCCAGGAGGGGGCTTTGGGGGTTTAAGCTCCCACTATGACAAACTGGACTTGAAAAATAAAAGGAAGTAAGAAAGAGAAAAAAAAAATAAACAGGAAAAAGTGACCGAAGGGTATCTTTGCAAAATAAACAAATTAATCAAAAAAAAAAGAGAAAGAAACCTATACTAAAGCCACAAACTTCTGTACTTCTAACCAATGAAGGCACTGGAAGGAAATTAAAAACTTCGGTATAGAAAACCAAAATAGTTAACTGAAAAATCCTTTTCCATTTTCTCCATTTTGTGATTTGAAATAAAAAAAAAATTAGAAAAGTAGCAAAGAAAATGGAAGGATATCCGAACCTAGTCCCTATCTTTTTTTCGGCGTTTAAGTTAGAAAGGAATTACAGTTTTAGAGCTTCAAGTTTTAAAAACTACGGGGAAAAAGTCTCCTCATTGAAGATCGTCTAATGTTTGGTTTTTGGAACATGAGTTTCCAAAAATTTCCGAAGGAGAAAAACAAGCCCCATTACCGATTATGGCCCACAGTTTTGTTTTTAAAATTTTTATTTCAAAAACTTAAAAAGAAGCCTCCCCCCCTCCCCACACACACACACCAAATAATGATAAAAGGTCTTCTTAAATTTCGTTTTTGGAGCTTAAATTACGAAAAACTGCTGGTGCAGAGTACATGAATCCTATCGCTAAGGCTACCGATAAATGGACTATAACCACACATTTAAGACTTCAATTTTGAAAACTTTCCTGAGGAAGGCCTCCGAACTCTTAACATCGACAACATGGAACCGCATTTCTCTAAGCTTAGTTTCGGGAAAATAGCCTGTGGAGAGTTCCACATTCCACCCATTCCCATAACGTCATCAAAGATGGTTCCCAATAGCATTTTTAAAACTTTAATTTCAAAAAATGTTCTAGGAAAGGTCACGAAAATCGTTTAAAATTAAGTTTTGATATCTTTAATTTTGACGAAAAACATTCAGAGGAGAAAACTGAACATTATACTTTTCTCTAACATCATCAAAGATGCTATTGCGTTGTTTAGACATCAATTTTGAAAAAATGCCGGTTGAGAGCGACCAAACCCCATTCTTCCTAAGATTATCTCAGAAAGTTATACATTTTGTTTTTGTAATTTCAACATCAAAAAATTGCTAGTGAAAAGTTCAAAAACCACCATTCATTCCCCTAACATCTTCAAAGAGTGTTTTTTGAACATCAATTTCGAAAATTTACAACGGGAGAGCCCCCGACTCGTGCTCTTCCAAGGCTTAATCAAGGTTGTCTTAAACTGCGTTTTTCGAAGCTTAATATAGAAACATGCCTAAACCTCACCCCCTAACAATTGCAAAAATGGCCTGCAATAACGTTTTTATGGCCGCAAATTCTGAAAAAGATTAGATGAGGGCCGGCAAGTAGCGACTCACCCTAACATAACCAAAAGTTGTCTAACTGTTGTGTTTTTGGGATGACTTTTCTAAAAATTTCCCGGAGAGAACCCCTGAACCCCCTATCAGTATATTTTTTGAATATTCCAATTTATGTCTGTTCTTGATTCGTTTCATAACGCTATTCTTCTGATTTATAAGCCTGATATATTTAGTGGTCTAACATTTTAAGTAATGAGAGAAGTATTATTAGCGCATTAATCGCCTACTCGTCTTCAGTAAGGTTGGAAGAGCGTCATAGTATTAACCATTTATTTTCTTACATAAATACAATTTGATTAATAAGTAAAAAATTCACATAAAATTTAACAGAAACAAGAGAGCTTCCAATCAAAGAGGCACTGTGTGTTTCAAATTGACACCTTAAAAAGTTTTTTTTTAATGAAATTTATTAATTATTTTTATCCGGAGGTTTTCACCCCAATTTTTTCGATTTTCAATAAAGCTGTTTTCCATATCAAAACAAACCAAAAGAGCTTTACACTATTATTCCGGAAAAAATAAATAAAAAGAAAGAATTGGTAATCTATTAAAGTTCAGTATTCTCGCGATTTTAAAAACTTGATCCAATGGCCTCTGGACTTAAAAGGGGTAGGGGTGCTTGTTGTCTGAAATTAGCCCCCCCCCCCTTACGTTAAATCCTGGGTGCGCCCCTGCCGACTGGCACATTGAAATTCAAATCAATTATGCCCGAATTTTCCAAAAAATCTGATTATAAGTTATCTTTAACAAGTAACACATAGTAAGACTTGTATACTGGATAGCAGAAATTCTGAAAAATATTTTGCAATTTTCTATTTGAAAATGTTTCATTGTTGTAAAGAATGGTAGTTTTTCATGTTTAGAAGATACCTTAAAAATCAAGAAATAAATTAATGTTTATGAGTAATATAGTGCTTTTTTAAAAAGACTTTACTGGAAAATATATAATACAGGAGAATAAAAAAATATAAAATTTTTTTTGAATTTTTTTTAATCCCAAAGAAAAGCTGAAATTCTCCATTTTCCATTTTTTTGGTTTTCAGGCATGTTCCTGGATAAGAAGGTATTATTCGATTTCAATATATATTTTAAAATATCAGAACACTTCACCAATCGTAACTTTTCCGTCTAAGAGCATTAAATGAAACATTGTAACAAAAATCCACTAAAAACTCATGAAAATTTCCATTTATTCAAAACTTCAGGCTCGTTGCGGAATCGGAAGATATTATCCGATTTCAAACAAAAATTTTTTGTTTTGCAATTCCATGAATAAAAATGAAACTTTTATAAAAGGACTTAATATTTAAGGCTCGACGATTCATCGGCGCTGATGGTTGAAATTTTTTCCATCGGCCATCGGAATCGGCCGCCGATGCTAACTTTGGAAAACATCTGCCCATCAGCCTCGAAAACATCTAAACGCAGATGCATGACCGATGTTCTTTTTTTTTTAAGTTTTCTTGGGAATTCTATCTTATATTATTTACTTCACAATTAAAATTACGTTCAGCATATGGCTCGAAATCGGGCAGCAAAGGGACAATACGGTTCTGGGTTCTGTAATTTTTCGAATTGGGCAGACATCGAAATTTTCTAAACACAACAGACACTTTCCGAGCGATCGCTTTGATGAGAGTTTAGAATATAGTAAAACCCCCTAATAACGAACAGTAACGGAACCGGAATTTTTGCCCGCTATTGGGAGGTGTCCGCTATTAGGGAGGATTATGCTTTTTCATATTTTACCTATTAATTTAATGAAGAATTATAATAATATGTACCATTGCCATCATGCACTATAATACTTATAATTAAGCATTATTACTCTATCTCGCTCACGGGCGGATCCAGTTTCTGGTTCAGGAGGGGGTCATTTTCGGAAAGTTAGGTGTCATAGCGCAATTTTGGTGCAAAAACGGAGGTATTTGGAGATTTTTCGAAATATCTGCCCAAAAATTCAATTTTAGTCTATTTTTGGTCGTTTAAGGGAGGGTTCATGACCTCCATGGAGCCCCCCCTCCCTCTGGATCCGCGCCTAATCTCGCTTGAACTCGCATCATTTTAAATTGGCGCTTTTAAATACTAGCGGGCCTTTTCATTGCAAATTCTTTAAATTAGCGCCCCCCCCCCACCTGCTCCTCTATTTTACTTTATCTTTCCAAAAAAGGCAGAATTTGGCTGACAACGCATTTTTCTCCTTTGTTCTGTGATTTTTTATGGGATACTTTCATTGAAAAACTAGAATTGTAAATATGTCGACGGCCCCTAACTTACTATCATATTTATATACTCGGTCATTTTTATTTAAATTATAGCAGGGATGGGATACGATGGATATCTTTCGGAGCAGCTAAAATTCTGTTTTGGAGCGGAAAAATTATTATTTTGGAGCATAATAGAGCAAAAAAAAAAAAAGCCTCTCTCTCTCTCTCTGTTCGTAAAACTTCACGATCTAAAATTGTGCGCTATATGAAACTTTTTGCACTGTTTTTTTTTTTTTTTTTTTTTCAGAATTTTTTTAATAAAAATTGACTTCTGGCCGCTGATTATGAGCTGGATGAAACTCTTTAAGGATTTTTTTTTGTTTTTGTTTTTTTTTTTTTTTTTAAGGTCCTTAAATATGGAACTTTCGACAGTTGCTGATTCGGCCCTCGTTAAAACTTTTGTGGCGTTTTTCGGGTTTTGGTGCAGTGCGGACGCAATTTCGCCGAAAATAATACTTTTCGAGCAGGATAGCATAAAGATTCCCTTTTAGGTTGGCGCAGGTGTCCTACCCATGCTATAACTTACATAGGTTTCTACATTATACTGAATCCTTTTTTGTTCCTAGAAAATGTTAAAAACGCACATTTCAGCAGCAGTTCATTAAGTTTTTCCATTGGCCGTGCCATCGACCAACAATCAGCATCGGCCCATCGTCCAAAATTTGCTTTCGATCGAGCCCTATTAATATTTCAACCTCTTTTTAGATTTTTTCCCTCCTCACATTTGGGTTAAAAAATAGCAAGTGTCGGAATCGAAGAGTCGGAGTCGGAAGTTTTAAAACCCCGGAGTCGGAGTCGAACATTTTTCCTCCGACTCCGCAGCCCTGGTAAAAACAACATTCATTTTTTACAGTGTGTATTATTCAAGAAGTATTCAAGCCAACTAAACCTTCTCGCCACATACCAACTGTAACTACTATATTGCTTTTTCTAAAATAATTTTAAAATAATAACGACAAATCCCATCAGATGTAGGCATGCGTATATGCTCGTATTTTGTTATTCGGTTAAATTTAGTTTTGTTCAGTAATCTGAGAGTTGTCATCCTCCCAAAAATGTAACTTCGGGGCACCGCAGGGTACGCATGAAATATGTACATCCTATTTAAAGAAACTCTAGCTTATAAGACTTGCTCTCAGCACCACTATCACATTTTAAATTTACACGTTACAATGTTTAATTACAGAATTTAAGTTATAGCAATTAATAAAATGAAGAGGTCATTAAATACTTGAAAAAAAAAGAAACTCTGAGAAAGTTTAGTGTTTTCAAAAAGTTATAAGTTTGTATAAATATGTTTACTAGCTACGTGGCCCGGCGTTGCGCGGGCTACCTCTGAACAAAAAATCAACAAAACTTGAACAAAAGATGAGGAAAAGGAATTCCTTTGTTTTTCAAGGATATAAGTTGTTACCGTAAAATGGGGTGTATAGGAACAGCTGGGTCAATTCCCTTTTTCCCTTTTTAGTAAAACATTTCCTAGCTAAACTGTACCAAGTATTTCACTGCATACATATGTATAAGCTAGTCTTTCCATATCTATAAACTAATCCTAAGATGAATTTTGATGTTATCTAAATTCAATGTACTCAAAAAACCTAAATGTATTCCAAAAGTATAGGTGGGGCTGAATGGGCCACTATGTCATGGTAATGAATGGGCCACCTAAATATTGTTTTTCTTCCTTTTCTTTGGATTTTCGCATTAATATGAAACGCAACTGATTGTCATAGGTAGATTAAGATTACTGTCATCAAAATAGGTTTGTAGTAACTTCTAAATATAATTTGCAGATCTATATTATATTCCTATAGTACAATAGACCTCTGGTCGCAGTGCGTGGCTTGAAAAAGCCCCCTTCTCTCCTTCATATTATATTCCTCACAGTACAATTTCATTTTCTTTATTGGTAACTTAAGTTAGATATTTCTTATTCCCGATGTCTAGTAAATTAAAAAAAAAAATTTTGAATTTTGACAAGTTTGAAAATGAAGTGAAATTTTTGAAAGTGATTTTTAATATTATTTTTGAAATATTTAAATTTTGTTAAATCATAGTGTGTATTATCTGTTATTTTTTTTATATATATTTGATGTTATTTATTTCTTACAATCTCATTATTTAGTCATTTTTCTGCTACAATTGGTATGCATCAGTTTTATTTTCATTGCATCAGTTTTGATGTTTATATAATTTTAAATCAGTATGATTTTGTATCATCATGTCAAGTGCCACATTTATTTTGTCATATTCAGCAAATAAAAGATTATATCCACATGTTTTCATTGAATTCATTTAGTGGCCCTTTCATTATCTTCGATGGCCCATTCAACCCCATAGGTGGGGTTGATTGGGCCAAATTTCAAAATTTTTATTTTCTATTATAATTCAGTATAGACAGGTGCTAATGCAACTTTTATGACTTTTTTTAGCTAGCCAGATAAGTAAAGTAACTAAAACACCAATTTAGAGTTAAAACAAAGTGTTAGAAAAAATTATAAAAATTCAAAACCAAAAAGTGGCCCATTCATTACCACTCTCCCCTACTTATTTAATTGAATAATTTGATTTATCGCAAGCTTTAACAAAGGTTTTTGAAAAGACAACTGATGTCCATTCCAATGCAAAGGAATTCTTTTTTATCATTTTTTGCTCAAGTTTTGTTAATTTTTTTGCTCTGAGGTAGCCCGTGCTACGCCGGGTCACGCAGCACCGGAGAATCCCGTTTCTTTAACACCTCAGAAACTACTCCAAGTTTCTAAACCGTTTCTTTTCCGAAAAAAATATAGTTCGTTTTACAAAAACAGAAAGGAGACCTTTTTTGAGTAAGAAAAATAATATGCAAAACTCTATGAAATATTGAGATGAAAAGAAGCCGCCTAAAACAGCAAAAATCAGGTTTCTATAATCGAAAATCTCCTCCGAAAGCGAGCAAGGGTGTCACATGGGAAATCTGCGGGACTTAAGACTCGTCCACAATCCAGAAGAATTCTTTTTTCTCTCTCTTTTTTTGTTGCTTAGACGTCGCTCGCCTTCAGTCTTCGTCTCTTTTATTTTGCATCGATTTCACGTCAGATATCTTTCGCGTCGATTTTTTTTCCCTCTCGAAACCTCGAGTTGTCAGAAAGAGGGGGGAAAAATCGAAAGAAGACTAACGGAAAATGATAGAAAGGAAACGAAGCTCGGAGCCTTGTTTCGTCGGAATTACTTTTCGTCCGACGAGGAAACACTTTTAAATCGAGCGCAGGCGTCTAATCCCCCAAATGGGTTAGAGACACTTCATGAAAGGAGACACAATAAATGATGGCATCAAACATGAAGATACTTTAACACGCGATCAAGTTCGATAATGCCACATTCTCGTAAGATTTCGAAATAGAATGGAGTCTGACTGTTTAAGCACAATTTCATTTTCAGAAATTCATACCATCATTAGGAACTACGCTGCAAAATGAGCTGCTGTTTTTGCAGTATAATACTGGTAGCCGAGGCTCCAATTTAAAACTGCAACATGCACAGTAAAAAACTGTAAAACTAGCAATTTTACAGCTTCTGCTTACCGTTAAGTTAGCAATTTTAGTTTATTGCCGTAAAATTTAGCTGTATTATTCTGTAAAACTAGTATAATACTGGGAGCAGAGGTTCCGGTTGAAAACTGTAAAATGCACGGTAATAAACAGTTAAATTAGCAATTTTACTGTTTATTACTGTAAAATCAGCAATTGTACAGTTTAGTACTTTAAAAATAGAAATTTTACAGTTTATTCCTGTAAAACTAGCATTTTTACAGCTTCTTACTGTAAAATTAGCAATTTTACAGTTTATTGCAGTAAAATTTAGCTGTATTATACTCTAAAACCAACACTGTAAAACTGACTGCAGAGGTTCCAGTTTAAAACTCTAAAATGCACTGTAATAAACTTTTAAATTAGTAATGCTAAATTAAAAATGCTAATTTTACAGAAAAAAACTGCAAAATTAGCATTTGTACAGTTTAGTACTTTAAAAGTAGCAATATTGCAGTTTATTATTGTAAAATTAGCAATTTTTACAGTTTATTACTATAAAATTAGCTATATTATACTGTTAAAACAGCATTCATTTTTTACATAGTAGTAGGGGAATGTGAGGTTAAGTGAAAGAGCGTGGCGAAACGAAATGGTTATAGATTTTCAGCTCTAGGTGCCACCTGTTAAGCAATATGTTAACTTTCTTCTCAAATACACTGCTCGACATTGAAAATGCAAGACCAAGAAGGAGTGGTCAGAAATTGATGAAATTTGGTAAGGAGGCAGAGACAGCATGGAACAATAAGTGATATTTATTTCAAAATAAATAAGCAAAATTTAGAGCGAGGACGGCGTTGGCTCAGTAAGAAGTAGGACCACCGCGGACAGCGATGCACGAAGAAACACGTCTAGGCATGGAGTCAATAAGCCTGTGGATGGTGTCCTGAGGGATGGCACTCCATTCCCTTTCAACCATTTGCCACAGTTCGTCCTCTGAACGAGGCAGTGGCAGGCTCTGCAAACGGCATCCAATCACGTCCCACACATGTTCGATTGGTGACAAGTCAGGAGAGTATGGTGGCCAGGAAAGCATCTGTACACCTCGTAGAGCATGTTGGCTGATTCGAGCACTGTGAGGCCGGGCGTTATCCTGTTGAAAAATTGCATTTGGCAGACCCTGAAGGTAGGGGATTGCCACCGGCCGCAGTACATTATCTACATATCGTTGGGCCGTCATAGTGCCCCAAATACGAACTAGAGGTGATACGGAATTGTATGCAATAGCGCCCCAAACCATTATGCCACGTTGTCGCGCTATGGGGCGTTCCACAGCTACTGCCGGATTCGATCTTTCTCCACGTCGACGCCACACACGTATGCGATGACTATCGCTGGACAAACAGAAGCGGGATTCATCTGAGAACACTACGGTTTGCCATTCTGCCATCCACGTCGCTCTGGTCCGGCACCATTCCAAACGTTGGAGTCTGTGCTGTGAGGTCAATGGCAGTCTTCTTAGCGGGCGCCGTGATTGCAGGCCACGTGCAACCAGTCGACGGGAAATGGTTCTGGTCGACACAGGAACATCCAGGGTACCTTGCACGTGCTGCAGAATCGACGTACAAGTGACTTGCGGGTCCGCCACAGCTTGTCGGTGAATCAGTCGATCCAAGCGGTCTGACGTCACTCTGGCTGCACCTGCACCCCTCAATGTGGCTACATTTCCTCTTTCCAACCATCTCCAACAAAGCCAATGCACAGTGCTTGCATCCATGTGGGTATCAGCTGCAATTTGACGTATGGACCAACCTCCCCTTCTCAGTCCGATCACCATACCCCTTGTAAAGTCGTCTATATGCTGGAAGTGTCTTCGTTGAGGACGGCGTGGCAGTTCCTCCTATCACACGTATCCTTCGAGACAAAAACCAAATTTCTCCGATAATTAGTCTGGCAGAAAAACCAACATGAACATAGCCCACTTTTCAACTTCATTCTCTTATATCTTACTTCTCATGCGTCGGAGAGCTGCGCATTTCATATCATTTGCATAACTGAGCGACGTGCGTCTACGGTAAAATTTGCATGAATTTCTGACCACTCCTTCTTGGTATTGCATTTTCAATGTAGAGCAATGTATATAGTTGATTCCAGTCAAAATCAAATAGGTTTAAAGATTAAGGAAAAAATAAGTCATTTACACACACACAACATTTGATACACTTTCAGTAAATGTGTATATTTGTATAATATGCTGTGGTTTATCAAAAACATTTTTTGCTATTAACATGTTCAGTACTAATTAAGATCTACTGAGAACCAGTGCAGTACTTATTTAATTTACATTTGGCAGTTTTAATATTTAATATAACTTGCTAAGTACACGCTTGGCATTAAATGGGCAATAAAATAGTTCACGAAACTGACTCATTCAATTTGTCAAATCGCTTACATTTTCATTCCTTAATTAATTCATTTATGAACATTCCTTCACTTATTTATTCATTCATTCACTTATTTTCTTATTCATTTACTGTAAAATTCACTCATTTTTTCTCACAAATTAATAAACTAATAAAATAACTTAATACTTTATTGTTTCTCGATTCATTCATGTATCCGCTTAAATTAGTATAAAAAATTCAACCATCATATCCTGCTGCAATTTGCCTGCAACCAAAATTTTGTACTTCTATACCTTTCCATCACACCAGGAGGCAAGTGAGACCCAAGCCAATGCATACACCATGTAACTCCATTTCTATTACAGTAGAGTCTCGAAAATCCGAGGTAATTGGGGCTCATGCCACCTCGGATTACTGAAAACTCGAATTATCCGGAAAAAATTCTTAACAGTAGAAACGTAACACTTTTCGATCGTCATTGGTAAGATGAACTTAATTTCAAGTTGTTTTACATATCAAGTTATTATTTCCAAAGCATATCTTAATATATCTCTAGTAGTTAAAGAATATTTCGTGACACTTGGTGAACGTCTTTGACGCCAACCTCTCAATACTTTTTTTACTACTTTATTGCGAGTACAAAAGAAAATTTGCCAATAGCAAAAGGTTCTTATTTTCAGATTTTAATGCAAATTATCTTTTTAGCTATTGAAGATAGACCTTGAAATGTCAATAAAGAGCCTCGGATTAAGCGGAACCTCGGACTTTTGAGACTCGGATTTTCGAAACTCTACTGTACTTCCTTTTACGTAGTGAAGGGAGTATTGTAATCGCGATAAAAATTTCACTCAAATTTGACCTAAATTTCCATTTTGCTCATTCCCGAATGAATGTTGGGCAGTTTTTTCGCACGTGCATATGTACTTGAGGACAACCGAAACATCGATTTTGACCGCTCCTGAGCTAATTAAGACGACTTTTCTCGTGACGGCTGCATACACGTATGTATGTACGTAAGTATCTCGTAGCATAACTGAAAAACGGTATGCAGAAGATTGAAATTCTGCATGGAGGCTCTGAGGGGCCACTTTTCCTTTCAGTTGCATTCGGATGTTCTGAAAGGGGTCTTTTACATTGTTTTGAGGCAAAGCAGTGTTACTTTTAATGCAGACTTAAGTGATCTAATGATTTGAGGACCACTTGGCAATACTGCCGTGGGCAGGTAAAGAGCAGTAACTGCAAATTCTTCGATTTTCACTTTTTTGCATTTTTGAAATCTATGTTGCATTAGTTTTATGGTACAAGCATCTTTTTTTGGTTTCCGATGAAAAAAAACTTTTTTAACCAATGGTAATTAGCAGTAACTGCATTTTCCGTTACTTTGGGCAGGTAAACGGCAGTATCTGCATGTATGCAAGACGAACATAATATGAATCGCCGTGCAAAACTTGCATCAAGCCGCAAAACCGTTTTCCTTTGTACCTAAACTGAGCGAAAGCAGGGGTGCCCTAATGGAAGGTCACGGGAGGTCATAAGTTGCACTTGAATGTTCCCAAGGGGGTGTTTTATTCCTTTCTGAGGTGAATCAGTGTTAATATCAATGCAGATTAAGTGATATAAATTGGCGTTACCATTTGGCGATATCGGCAAGCTTTTGGTAGCCAAGTGCTTGTCGCCAACTTGGTAACATATCGCCAAATTGGCGACAAATTTGGCGAAAAAAATTATTTTATGAGTTTGGGTTCAATTTAGCGTTATTGGCGGTATTTTGCGAAAAATCGACTAAATGATGCTAAAATCGGCGATATTTAGAAAATTAATCGTTGTAAATCATTTTTTGCATTGTTTCGTGGCGCATTAGGGACGTAAATGTTTGACTTGTTATCTTGCTCACTACAAGCACTATTTTAGCACTTAAGGCCTCTACTAAGAAATTTACACGTAAAAGGAAGTAGTGTGGGGTTCATACCAGATTTTTTTCTTTCAAGTAAAGTTTCTCTCCACTAGCAGACAATATTTTTCGCGATTTCAAAAATACACAAGCCAAACTTGGCAGACGTCAAGCAAAAATGCAGCAATGGAATGATTTTATTTACATTGTTTTGTTTTCTTTTAATTACAGTTGCTTTCATACTAACAGACGATAGTTTTTGCAGTTTAATCCCTAGCTGTTGCATTTTTAATAGTACTATGAAAAAAATCGTCAGCACAACAAGCATTTCGAGCGCTCTTTTTCTCAAAGTGATTTCTTGTTTTGATGCAAAGTACAAAGCATTAACTGATTTGTAGTAATTTCAAAACATCTGGTGTGAACGCCACACTACTTCCTTTTACGTTTAAATTCCATAATGCCTCAAATGTTAAAATAGTGCATTAGATTGAGCAAGATAACAATTCAAACATTTACACCCCCAGTTTGTCCCGAATCAATGCAAAATAATATTTTACAGTGATTTATTTTCTAAATATCGCCGATTTTAACATGATTCAGTGAATTTTTCGCAAAATTTGCCCAATAGCACCAAATTGAATCCAAATTATAAAAAAATCATTTTTTCGCAAATTTGTCGCCAACTTGGCGACAAACACTTGGCGACCAACAGTTTGGCGATATATCGCCAAGTGGTTGCACCAAATCATATCACTCAATCTGCATTGAAATTAACATTGATTTACCCCACAAAGGGGTAAAAGACCCCCTTGGGAACATTCGAATGCAACCACAAGGGGAGGTGCACAACTAGACCACTCTCAGAGCCTACATACCAAACTAGAAGCTTCTACGGCATATAGTTTTTGAGTTATGCGACATACATACATACGCACATATATACAATCATACATACATATGCACATACATACGTACGTACATACAGACGTCACGAAAAACTCGTCGTAATTTACTAGAGCATGGTCGAAAAGGATATTTCGGCTGTTTATATGTTAGTAAGTACATATGCCCGTGCTGATAGATCGAAAAAACTACTCAACATTCATTCGTGGGTGAGCAAAATCAAAATTTCGACCGAATTTTGAGTGAAATTTTCTTTGTGATCACAATATTTCCTTTACTAAATAAAAGGAAGTAAAAATGGCTGAAGAATCATGAAGTTTTGCTTTATATTTTGCATAATACAATACAGTTTCATTATATTTTTTAATTATATTTCGCGTTCGTTTATATTAAAGCTATATCAAGTGGATACACGGTATTTATGTATATTTTTAAATCAAACATATCATTTACAATGCAATAATATATTTCCTAATAACATATCTACTCCGCATGTTGTCGAATATGTAAATACTGGACATTTAGTAGCATACTGTGCAGTTACTGCCGACTGTCAGTCAATTCCGCATGACAATTAGAGTGAAAAGGGCAGGTAAACGGCAGTATCTGCTTTACCTCTCTCTGCGCTTGCAAAATCAAAATTCAATCGATTACCCAAAAAATATATCGGAATAATAGGATCGGAATATAGAATTGCCGATGTTCGAAGTTCTATGTTTTATTGATCTTTGTAGGAAATCAAAAACGCGTTTCTTCAAATATTTCGAAAATTCATTTTTGCAGATACTGCCGTTTACCTGCCCACGGCAGAATATATGACCAACACGAAAAAAATGTCGAAAAAAAATGTTTCTTTTCGAATCTGGTTTCAATTTGGTGCTATCGGCGATATTTAGCGAATAATTCACAGGGTCCTGTCAAAATGGTCAATATTTAGAAAATGAAGCATTGTAAGACTTTCTTTGTATTGATTTACCCCAAACTAGGGGTGTCATTGTTTGAAGTGTTTTTTTTTTTTTTTTTGCTCACTGAAAGGCCCTATTTTATTTTATTGTTGTTCTAAAAACACGCTATATGCAGTTTCATACAATTTTGGATCACAGACGCTTATAAGAACAACACTTTTCGTTTCAATTGACATTTCTATTCTCCACGCTTACCACAATTTATGTGTAAGAAAATGTCTAAAATGATGTTCATTAAAGAAGTGTTGCCTCTAACGCTCGTACATGATGACACGCAACCACGATCTTGTGAGCTATTTATATACATCAATTATAAAATGTACGTAAAAGGAAGTAGCTCCACACCAGATTTTTGACATACAGACTAGTTCTCACAATACGTATGAGTCTGTTTAGGTTTGAAATGCAAAGCCCTAATCGGAAAAGAGGAACAAGTAACTACGAAAAAAAACAAACTACCCATATCATACCTTTTTCACACGCGCCATACACATTTTTTTTTTCGTGGACTGCAGCTTCAAAACTTGTGACAATTAAAGTGAGTTTTAAACATACCTAACGTTGCAATATACCGCCAACCCGGTTTTCCATCCGAGCTTACCCGAGCAGTTCCGTGCTTATTGGCCCTCGTTAGTCTGGAATAGGATTAACAGAGCTGGAGGCGGAAATCCTCTTATAGAAGCAAAGAGAGTCAAAAAACTGGTATCTAATATGAAATTAGAACACCAGTGAAAGATTTGCGCATAACGTTGTTTGGTAACACAGCTAAAATCGCCCAATGAACAACCTTTATGTGGTAAGTAGAATCGACAACTGCTCGGGAAAAGTTTTTTAACCCCTTCGGCCCTGGCGTTCTATTATTAGAACAAATCTTCATAATACTCTACATTCTTCCTTTTTAAGAATTTAAACTTCAAAATCCAGTGGATTACTCATAATACATGTCAGAATTCATAAATGGTACCATTTTTGCTCAGCAGATTTCAGCATGTGTTCTGCAGAGAAGATAATGTCGGTTTCTCACCACCTGCAGCAAAAAGGTAAATGCAGCTTTTATCACTTCTCAAAATGCTATTATATGTAATTTTCTGCATCTAATAAAAATTTCACAGCACCAAATAGACTCTTCATGACCAGTTTAGTATTTTCAATGAAAAAAATAACTGTAAATTTAATTGTTATTACGATTTTTATATCTGTTCTACTAATAGGACATCAGGCCTTGGAGCACACATGGCCCATTTTTCTTCATGTTCTATTAAGAGTACATAAGGTGCTTAGTAGTGCTAAAATCATGATTTGTTTTAAAACAAAACACTACTTTCTGTTAAATTATTGCCTCATGACTATAGTTTTTATATTTTAAGGAATTTATTGAATAAGCAGATGCATATTATTGTCTGTTTATATGAAATTACGCACACTGAAATTCATTTTTATTTGATTAGCCAATAGGCGAATAAAAAGTTGTCCTTGTCGGAAGTCATTCAGTGCCTAAATAGTCTTGATAATTCTGATTTAGAAGATGTAGACTTAGATGGGTCTGATGATGAATGGCAGCCATCAAATTATGGTTTGCCGCACTTGATACCTGATGAAGAGAAAGATTCCATTATTTCAGTATGGCTATAACAAACTCTTGGTTAGAGTATAAACAGGATGCCGCTTCGTTAGGAATTACACGTAAAGATCAAATGGATTTGCTCGATTTCACGTTTGATGTAGCAGAAACTTTGGCATTCGCAAAACAAGCAACAGCCGCTACTAAACGTGGGAGGCCATCAGGAAATAGTCCTACTGTATCACCAGCGAAGAAAAAATTAAACCCAGCTGTTAGACCCTGTGGAGATGTGAGGTATGATTTAATAAATCACATGATTGAGAGAAGTTCGAAACAGCAGAGGTGCAAATTAGAAGGTTTCCCTAGAAAACAACTTCTTATTATGAAAAATGTGAAGTGTATCATGTTTTCATGTGTGAAGGAATTGTTTCAAAAAAATTCACACCAAATAAGTGTAAACGTACTTAGAAATAAATGTTCTCTTTTTTACTTAATAACAGCCTGGTGTCCTACTATTAGAACACTTTTTAATTAGTTCTGTAATTGGTAGAATCTCATAATATTACATATTTAACATGTTTACATGCATTATAGCATATATAACCACTCATTGATTTTTTATCTACCATATTAAAAATTCAGGGCCGAAGGGGTTAATGTGCATTTTTAGTACTCACTTGTGCAAAAAGTATGGATTAAATCAGCGGTATGTCATCTGTCGATCGCAATCGACTCGTCGATCTCAAGCGAGTAGATAGCGGTCATGTTTTGACCCTTGTTTTCTGTTCGAGTACAAAATAAAAAACATTAATTTCAGGAATAAAATTAGGTTTAATGTCTAAATCAAAGGCTATTTGAAACTTTTCCAAAGTTTTTATAGTTACTACAATTATTTTGATGCGTTTTAACATAAAATCAACCAGGCAGTTCAAAGCAACTGCTTAATCAGTGTTAAAATCTTCTTTGATACGAGAACAGAACACCTGCAATTTAAATCCAGCCTAGTCTCAACTTAACTGTGTTTGCAACAAATCCGTTTAAATCTGCAGTGCATCCATTTAAATCAGTGGTTCTCAACTGGGGCGATACCGCCCCCCGGTGGGCGGTGGGAAGATGTTGAGGGGCGGTGAACATATTTTGGGCAGCAGGGGGCGGTGGGCATATTTTGGGCGGTAAGGGGGCTGCGGGTATATTTTGAAATGTGCTTGTGAGGACATGTTTCGGCCGAAGGCGACAGGAAACCTTTTGCTTTAAAATCGCCATGGGATAGCTTTAATATTTTTTTGGTGGGATTATCTCCCGCAACCCTAATCTTGCTCCTAATGTCATGAAGGATAGCTAAAAATTTTCCAATAACATTTGAATTAAAAAAAGTTTTTTGAGGTGTGGGTCCCCCTTTTCCATAACGTAACTACCTAAAATATTTAAAAAATGTGTTTTATTGATATCCATTTGCAAATTTTTCACGGAACGAAGGGAATCTTGAACTACTCGCCTCTTCTCCAATCGTGACCAAACAGAGCCTAAAATTGTGTTTTTACGAGGTCAGTTTCTAAAAATGTCTCGATGAGAGCCACCTGACTTGAGAGACTCTTTGTACTGTTAGAGCATACCTGCCGGCCACCTCGTCTAGTGGTCAGCGACATCTGACCGTGATGCGGTGGCCCCGGGTTCGAGTCCCGGCTGGGGCATGGGCGTACTTTCTCTCTCTCCTGTCATTGTCCTTTCTGTGTGTATGAAAGTGAGTTATGAATGGATGCCTACCCTATGAACGGGTCCTTATGGCATGTGTGTTGAGTTTAAAACGGTCTTCCACCTAAATGGTGCTCTTAAAAACGGAAGCCGTATCTTTCCTGCCTTAAATCGAGCAGATTTCATCTACTCGGGCTCGGATACCCGAGTGGTATTAGAAACAACAACAACAAAGAGCATACCCTTAGCAACACCAAATTTAACTAAAAATCGCATTCTTCAGAGTTCAATGTGAAAAAATTTTCGAAGAAAACTTCCGAATCTTTACTATTCAGTCAACATGAACAAAAAAAGTTTAAATTAGCGTTTTGTATACTTCAATTTCAGAGAAAGCTGGAACTATCTCTGACTCTCTAATATTGTCAAACTTAACCTTAAAAAACTTCAATTTTGAAAAATCATTATGAGAGGAATCTTTCTCGCAATTTAATATTACCAAAAATTGCCTAAAATTGCGTGAATTTTAAATGTTTCACCTGGGAGCGAAATCTGAACCTAAGAATAAAGAAACTGAAATTTTACGACTTCGTTTCGAAAACTAATTTCGGGGGATATTCCAAATATCTGATTATAAAATATCCATTTTTACTCTGATGTCGCCAAAATTATACCTATAACTTTTGTTATCTTATCTAACCTTCACAGCAATAAATTCAAAAAGAGTCAAAAATAATTTCTTTGAAATTAACTTATTTTCTAATTTCTAAGTTCAACTTATTTCAATTTTTTAGAATTTAACTTGATTTGTAATCCTTAAGGGTGACAGGTATAGGTCATAGTTCCAAGTCTTTGTCGCACCTGGGAAAATTAGAAAGTCCGGTTCGTTATTGCCCTTCAACAGTAAAATCCTTTACCCGCAAGTACTAAATGGGATGTGTATTTCATAGTTGCAAGGAAATAAGAACAACACTGTGCACAGTGTTTGGAGTCGGACTATTTAAGAAACTATTAGAACATTGTGTATTTTTCAAAATATATTAGTTTTCAAATAAAAATGTTGAAAACGGTGCATTTTAATTTCAAACCGTGTTGTTCTCATTTACCTTAAAAATAGTTCACTCATTTAATGGTCCCATTCCAGGCATTAATTATCACTCTGACGCAGTATTTCTGCGGAAAAAATGCTCCTTTAAAAAAAAAAAAAAATTCTCACATAAAGAAAAAAAACATTAAGCATAAGTTTTTTTGCTCTGTAGTCATTTTCAAGCAATCTGTTTGGGCAAAATTATAGAGTTAAATTGGCCAAAAAAAACTGCTTTACCTCCCCTCCCCCTTCCAGTTTTACGCCCGTTCTCAAAGGGGGCGCTGAAAAAAATTTCAATCCCAAAGGGGGCGGTAGCTGTAAAAAGGTTGAGAACCACTGGTTTAAATCATCATCTCCTCCCCCCTCGCCACACACTCAGAGTCGATCTTATGTACCAACTTGGAAAGTAGATCTTCAATCCCTTTAGGTTGCCGACTGCTGGATTAAATAGTAACAAAGGAGTATTTTCAGTAGTATCATCTGTCATACTATCATGACATTTAGTTTGACGTTCGCAGAATGCCAAATATTGTCATTTTAAGGGGAAATTAGGAGGAATAGAAGTGGTGGTAATTAAAATACATTTTTTCGAAATTCAAAATCTACCAGCACATATTCCTTCCAAGATTAAATAGCTTATTTTTCGAAAATAAATCTTGAAATAGCTCTTATTAGACATGCTACTAAGTTTTACTCTTTGATGAGCACATAATAAGCACAGAGGAGAAATAGACGACTTTTCTTCAATAATAAAAAAACTATCATTTAATTCAATTTTTCGTTACTTATTTTGTCACAATGATTCTGATTCGCGCAGGCGATGAAAAAACATGAGTGAAGCATTTGGAAAAACAAGTTTCATGAGCTTAAAATGACTATTACTCCTTTTCTAGTTAATTTAGTTGCTTCGAGCTGAAGCAAGACCGGAAAAATTTCCACTGATGTATTTGTTTTGCGAACGACTTTACCTCCTTTCCCTCTCATCTTTCAATGAGAAGAAACGGGTGGAAAGTTCCATGACTCAAGTTTTTGACTATATATTCCTAATCCTTAACGTCCCACTGTTGCATTTCTGCAACATATGATTTATTTTAATTCAAAAGACTCATTTTTTTTAATTACCTACAAATCACTTAACTAAGAAAAAAAATATTACTGCAACGAAATGCATGCTAATTTCGTCCCTAGTTCGTTTCGTCACAGCACACATTTTCCCCGGAAATCACAATAGTTATAAAAATCTCTGATGCTTCAAGAGCTGTGTCTTTATAGAGTCTCTTATAAAAAAAATCCATTATATTTTATTCTTCCTCTTGTTTATTGACGACATGAATTACCAGGTAAGAAATTTAACCTTGTTACGTTCATTTAAAAGTAATTTTAATTTTGTATTGGAAAAAGCTTTTAAGAAATTTGATTTTACTTATACGTTGCCGCAAACAAAAAAATGACTGAAATTCAATTTAAATCTCCTTAAATTTTTAAAAAATATTTTTCCTCTTTATTATTACTTGAGAACTAGCTGATATAATTTTTTCGTAGAAATTTTATAAACTTGCGAAATTCGGGCAAAAAAGTAAAAAGCATTTTTGAAAAATCCAAGCATTAATGATTTGTCACTCAATATTCCTCAAAAAAAAAAAATGTTCTTCAGCAAAAAATAAATAAATGAATATAATATTAATACAATAATAAAAAGAAATCAAAACACCGCATTTTGTTTTGAACTTATTTTATTAATACTGCACTATTCATTCTCGATATTTTCAGACCGTAAAGTACGATATAGAGATTTTCAAGGTACTGTCTAGACAGCTTTGATTTAGTTGTATTGCTCGCGTGTCATTTTTTTTTCAAAACTATTACCAACACAAAATGCAATTTAGAAAACAGAGCGCAATTCTTTGTGTGAACTTGAGAAAATAGCTTCCCAAACAAAAAAAAAAAAAAATCTTCAAGAGCAATTCTGAGCCATCGTAGAGGGATGGAGGCAGAAATAAAACCTGTCTTTGATTCTTCTTAATGCTTTATGTTACGTAGAGGTAGATAACTGATTGGAGGATTTCTTAAATCTTTTGTTAATAAATTAATATTGAAAACACCCTTTGAATATGCTGTACCTGTCAAAAACCGAAAAACGCTCCTCAAATATATCATAGTGGTTCAAATTAGGGATGTGCCGATAAGCAAACTGGCCGATTACCGATTAGCGATTAATCGGCCTAGCCGATTAAAGTTTAGGATGATTATTTTATTTTATTTTTCAACTTAACCATCAGTTTTTTAACTTTCTTTTACACAATTCCGCTTTCAGAAATAGTAACTTATTTGTTTCTGAAAGAAGAGTTTTTTAATTTCAATTTTCAAAAATAATTTTAAATTAGATTAATTTTATTATTAGATTTCTTTGAATCAATTTTCATACCTTGTTTACCCTAACGTGAGATCTAATAGACCGCTCAAACATTCATCCCTTCACCCTTAATACAGTCTGTATCCAAAGAAGTTGCTTTTGTTAGATTTAAGCCTTTAAATCTTTTTAAATACAATCAGCTCCATAGAAATTTTTTACACAATGTTTTACTTATCTTAAACTTCAGTTTGGCAACAGTCTTTAAATTCATATACCTGATGCATTCTTGTGATTTTCAGTAGTTGTGTGGTTATACAGTTGATTCCATGTTTTAATGTTTTAAGTGTCTCTTTACGTCAAATATTTTGACTTGTCAGTTGTTCGCCGTTTTTCTTCGTAGTCAAAATAAATTGTTTTTCAAGAATACTGTTGATTTCTGGTGAATTATTCAACAGCTTTTTTCAATAGCTTCTTGTTTTGAGATCTCGAACATCAGCCTGTCTCATCAACATCTTTCGGTGTGCATCTGGTTGAAAATTCATTGAATTCTTCAATAGCGGTCTATGAGACCTCACCTTCCCTTCAGTTACTATTTTTGGCAGTAAGACCCATGGTTATGACGTTAGGTGCGCCGAAATGAATTTATTTATCCAATCCGCGTTATGCGCAAGGGATACAAAATACTCTATATGATGCTGGGAATTATTTTGATTATTCTCAAATAATACGTATAGAATGTTTTATCGACGATGAAGTCAGAATTATTATTAGAAATATGACACGATGTACTAATAGTTAAGGCACTGTCAAAATTTTCTAGTTATATGCTATATTCAATTTTCTAGTATTAAAATATTCTGCACACTTCACATGTTAAATAACGAAAATAAAGTCATTAATAAATAATATATTCGTTTCTATTATTAGTAGCAAAATATTTGCTACGACATAAACTTTTCTCAAACAATCTTAAATACTTCGTGAAATGTCCTCGGAAAAAGTATACTTTAATTCAAAATTAAAAAATGATTTTTTTTTCCGAGTAAAAAAAGTTTGAAAAACATCTGCGAGAAATAACAGGATTCTATCTTAATTATATGATTTTTTTTAAAAAATAGAATGTTCCGCGGTAGGAGGATCTAGAATCCCTCAAAAAATGAGCTCCAAAATAGCAGATCCACCTTTGTCTAAACTGGTAACTTGTTTTACAAAGGTTGATCTGCCATTTTTGAGCTCATTTTTTGAGAGATTCTAGATTCTCCAAATTTGGATCTTGGAAGCTGAAAATTTAGTGTTTCTGACTCCAAGCAAAAAAGTATGCGTTTCTACAAAGTTACTGACTCATGGCGTATAGAATAATTGACCTATAATTTACTGTTTTTTTTTTTTTTTTTTGTTTCAAATTATCAATTTTGAGACAGTCTAATTTAAAAAGTTGATTAAATGATACGGGTTTCTAACCCGGATCCCACGGACTGTAACTATAGCTGTGTCTCAAACCTTTTTGAAAGTGGGTAGAAGAGTTATTGACCTCAAAACGTGACCTCTTTTTGAAAAGCATCAACTTTGAAACCTTTCAACTATTAAAGCAAAGAGGAAATTATGTTATTTTCTATTTTCTGTCTGATGGGGGAAGTGGTCTATGGGGTAAATGGCACTTCAAATAAATGGCTGTAACTCACAAAGAAATGTGCGAATGAGTGATTTTTTAAAAATAGAAACAAGAAGTTAGGAATTACATTCTGAGTCAGAATTTTTACTATTGGCATTATTTATTTAACAAAGGAAGTCGTTTTTTATGTTTTTGAAACATTTAGAAATTTGAACCCCTCTTTTAACTTTACTGGGAAATTTTGTTAGTTAAAATTTTGAACAAATTGAATGTACAGGAGTTTTTCTATATGCTTCAAGAACACTT
Source organism: Uloborus plumipes (assembly GCA_038373865.1). NCBI lineage: Eukaryota > Metazoa > Arthropoda > Arachnida > Araneae > Uloboridae > Uloborus > Uloborus plumipes. The sequence goes on from JAXGGA010001186.1 coordinate 120,876, forward strand.
ACTCATTAGCAGCTAGTTGTATTTACTTTGGAACATATTACGAGAAAAATATGGCAAGAAATTGCTAAATGTAGCCAAGCTTGGCGCCAATTAGCCACATTTCGGGCCACAATTGCATTTTCTTAACTGGACGCCTATATTCAATCATCTATGATGTATACCTGTATAATACTCGTGTATACACGTATATATTCATGAATGCACGCATATACTCGTGAGTCGATCCATTTTAAAGTATTAAGTAACCATAACATATAAAAATCATGATTATATTTATTTTCCATCTATCTTTAACTGTGACCATTTTACCCCAATGTAAAATGGTCACAGATACATGGCGAAAAGAAATTATCACGAGACTACTTAAATATATGTTTTTTGTACTAAACTTCATTGTATTTTGTTCTATATTGAAAAAATGTAAAATAACAAAAACGAAAAAATGGGTGTTTAAAGAATTTCGTTTACTTATTATCCACCTAAGTTGAAAAACCTCGATTTTATGACCCCTTTACCCCACCAGACCCTATAAATTATGAGTAATTCATCCTATACTTGTTTCCGAGGGTCACTCCCAACACAAACATGGCAAAAAATGTCGAAAATAGCACTATCAATCGACCTTCGCCCCTAAAAGCCAAGAGTGAGCCACCAAATTTTTTATGCTAGCATATGCCTACTACCTAAAGTAGTATCCGTATTTAAAAAAATGACATGGGTCACTCATTGCTTTGGGAGCAATACGATCCTATATTTAGCATCATATATTCACGATCTTCAACTTTGATCTTACTCAATGGCCAACAAATTAAATTTCAGAGGAAAGAAGCCTCACATTTTCTTGTAAATATATAACTAATACGTTCCGAAAGTATCAGAAAAATTGAAGATATCAACTATCAGGCTCTTATAGGCTTTGTCGAAGCTTAAAGAAAAAATGACTTAAATATTTTATTCCAGTCATATATAAATGTCAGTCTAGTGCATTTTTTATTCGTTTTTTAGTATCTAATCGAAATCATGGGCTTTCTCCCTTTTTAAAAGTTTTTCTCAGAAATGAGGAGGGGGAGGCAAAAGGTGCGTACTCATTGTATTCTAGATAACAAAATATTTAAACTCAAGCCGGCATGTGTATAAATACGTCAATTTCTCAAAGTCAGTTTAGTAATGGCGCTCTCTCTAATCCCCCCCCCCTCTCTCCAATAACGGACCAGATAAGAGGAGGTTTTGTAAAACATTACAAAAAGGACTTACTTTCTAATATGAGTGCGAAAAAGATATTTATATTGCTTTAAAATGTGAGATGCATTTCAATAAATGTATTTTTCAACAATTGCCGTGATCAACGATGATTTTCCAACTGAAAGCTTACCGAGATTTTAGAATGAAATCAGTTAACAGCAAGTAAAATTTATATTCTGGTTACCTTGGAACATTCATAAAAAATTTGCCTGATGCCGAAAAATTAAGGATTTTTTAGACCAACATGTACAACAATACTAATTTTGCGAGCATTTTTTCTTCCTCTTATTAGAAGATTTATGCAAATATTCTGCATGAAATTGGAATAAACTATTAATTAATGGTTAGTTTATTTTATTATAAAATATTATACTATCATCGGGTTTGAGGTCAAGTACCAAAATTTCAGAAGAATCCGGTCATAGGAATTGAGGCAAAATTCCGGTCATGTGAAAATTGAGTTCCAAATTCCGTTACATACATAGATACATACATGTGAAGTTCATAAAAGCACGTTAATAAAAAATCACAAAATTCATTTTAAAATGTCCTATATGATATTAATAAAAGGGTTTTTTTTAGTAGGAGTGTTTCTTTTAACGTTGACAAGTAAAAATTCTCAGAGGACCGGTCAATTTTTTTTACGGACCGGTAGCTGTCCACCGGACCACCGGTTGAAAATCAGTATTCTAAGCCAAAGTTTCCTAAAATGTGGTCCACGACGCTATCCTGCTAAAATGTAAACAATAGTTGAAACTAAAGGTCGAGTAACATCTTAATTCAAAACGAAAGCACATTCATAAAGAATAAAAAAATTCTTGGTTACGAAAAAGCAGGAGGCAGCAAAAGCCCCGGAACCTTAGATTGAGACATATTTCCGATCTAAATATTTCGTATGGTACATTATATTGTGGTATATATGGTATATTATGTTTGATATTGCATTTCTAAAATCCAATACAGAGTAGTACTTTCTGATCTCCTGACCTAAGCGAGACCTGAAGATGAATATTGTACATAAAAAGCGATATTTTGCTTTATTGATTTAAAAAACAGTTAGATTCTGTTATCATTTAAAAGTCAATGAGGGAAATAGAAATAGGATAACACGCTACACATTTATTAATTTTGTGTACATGAAAGAAAAGTGCAAACATTTTGGATTTTTTGTGGCAAATAAAGTTTTTTCTTTACGCGCGGGGGGGGGGTCCCCCCCCCCGTAAATATCCAGGAGGGGGGCGCGGAGGTTTTGACTTAGTGAACCACTGCTCTAAGCAAACGAGTTTGCCTGTTCACTGTTTTCGTTTTGCTACCAATCGAACCTAAAAAAAAAAAAAAAAAAAAACTCGTAGCATTCATGTTTCTTTAGGGGAAAAGAGGCAAGCCCATTACAACAAATTTTGGTCATAAAATTAATCTGGGGTATCTGAAAAGCAGACAAATAGCAATCGTCAGAAGCGTTCGTCTCAAGAGTCGTTTTCCGAATTTAAATCCGTAGTTCTGTACGGAAAAAAAGAAATGTTAACCCCTTCGAAGCGACACCCAAAGGGCCCATTGGGGCCGATAAATGAAACGCAATCGAGAGTGCCCCGAAGGTTGTTGGCACCAGGGGACAGATTCTTTACACCGCCCCTACAACTGCCTTCCCCATCCTTCTTTTCTTATTCCTTCTTTACAATTCTTCTAACTAAGCTTTCAATTATCAACTCAGCAATATAGATTTCTTTCTTTTTTTCTGAACAAGAGGCTTTGCATCGTGCACTGCAAAAAAAGAACTTTTTTAGAGTATAATACTGGCAGCTGAAGTTCCAATTTAAAACTGTAAAATGCACAGTAATAAACTGCAAAAACTAGCAAGTTTAAAGTTTCTTACTGTAAAATTAGCAATTTTTACAGTTTATTACTACAAAATTAGATGTATTATACTGTAAAAACAACAATCCTTTTGTGACGGTGTGTTAGCTTATTTTTATAGCATTATTCGCTGCTGTGTGGCATTAACTAAATGATAAATGTTCGTGAATTAAAGCAGCAAAACAGTTGAAGTTACAAAATAGTATTTTCTTCCAGATGGTGCAGCCCAATCAGTGATTTTTTTAATTAAAAATTAATGAGCTTAATTGAGTGAGAGATTCGTTTCTAGTTGTTTAAAATCACAGTTATTTCTACATGCCTCTTCGGCTTACATTATATAGAATATCCTGCTGATTATAAATGCTCTTTATTTTATAGATGGTAAGACGTTATGTTCAAAGAATTAACATAAATAAGCTCGATGTCAAAATGATGAAAAAGGCAGCTTTCTAAGTGAGACTGGGTTAGTAAATGAGACTGCTTTTTAACGCTTAAATTCTCAAACAGCTCAAAAACTGAATTCACAAACTTCAACTTTATTAGCTGTTTTATACGACAACTTTTAAAATTTAAAATTTCCTAAATTGAAACATAAGAATTAGAAAATTCCTTTAAAAAATCCGCGTGAACGTGCCCCGGTCTACCCTATTGGTGTAAAATTCAAGAACAAAATTTTAAATTAACTGCATCTCAATTACCACAATAAAAATTAAAGCTTACTGTATGATAACGTATTAAATGTCATGCATACATTCGGACTTGTCAAATTTACGTATTACATTTGTCGCAATGGAAATAAAAAGTATGCATTACGTTTACCGTACATAGTTAAATCCGTCGTAAAAGCTTTTGCGGTCTTCTGGCAGCTATTTTCAAGTACGGGAAAGTTGTCTAAAATTTGGACGGCTCATCAAACATGGGTATTGGACATTTTTTTTATTTTGTGTTGTCACTGACTGTAAAACACATTTATTATGTATACAGGACCGGTGTTCCAAGTCAACCTTCATGACCTCTATTTCCTCAACCGTTCGTCCTAGAGGCATACTTCCAATTGCAAATTTGCTCGAAATGAGGTAGAGAGTTAAAACATTGAAAGCTTGAAGCGAAAAAATAATTCAGTGAAAAAATACGAAATCGAACTTTTTATAGGAACTCCGGGTCCCCAAACTTGTATTTAGGGAAAGAATCTCCATTGAAAAATAATACTAACACAAAAAAAATGACATGTGTGCGATCAAAATTAGCGGAGATATTCGAGTTTTAAATGCGCAGGGCCCGTAAACAAATTGACAAAAGAAAATTTTCGCCCTGCCAGAGGAATAACGAGCTTTTAGATTAGGTACGATAATGAAATTTGTTTCTTCCATGTCAGAAAACATTCGCTTCTCATTGTATTCAAAAATAAATACAGATGCTACAAGACTACAAAACATAACAAGACAAGGTAAATTATAAAACAATTTTATACAAAGATATTAAACACACAATATGTATAATCTAAGAAATAATATACATTGCGATTACATTGTCCGTAAAGCAATACCATTTCTACATACTGTTCCGTAGTGTACATCGTAACTTCAAGCCTTAACGAAATGCATCTAGTTAAGTCTATTTTATTCTGCAGTGAAGGACCTACATTATTTCAAGCAATCACTATACAGTCGGTAAATTTACGCATTCGCGAATCCAGCAGGACATTTTCATTCTTTCTTACGCAATTTTTTTCGTATTTTAAATCCCATGTTCAATAACTTTTGCAGTGTAATATATTTTAGGAAAATAAAGAATAATTTGTTATTGAAGAACTCTGAATAGTGGGAATTTCGTGTGTGTATATGGCCCCCAAAATCACTTAAAAAAGCGCTAGTGTAAAGTGGTATAAGTCATTAAGTTTCATGTTTCGTTTCTCCATGGATTTTGATCCCCCAAATGTCTTTTTTTTGTGTTAGTATTATTTTTCAATGGAGATTCTTTCCCTAAATATAAGCTTGCGGGTCCGGAGCCCCTATAAAAAGTTAAATTTTTTATTTCTTAACCAGTTATTTTTTTTTCCCTTCAAACCCTCCATATCTTAACTCTCCTCCTCATTTTGAGCAATTTTGCAAATAGAAGTATGCATCTAGGACCAACGGTTGATATCATTTCTTCTCGTAAATTAACCAAACTGAGTCCCTTTTCTTACATGTGCTCCTCCGACTACTCTGGAAAGAAATATGAAAGAGGCTAGATAGTTAACTTCTGGAGCAGCTGCTAGAAAAGTCAAAGGAGTTATTAACCCGCTACCGCCCACTGATCATATAGATCACCTATTTTCAAACTCCTCACTGAAGACTATAATACCTGTTTATCGTTTCTTATTCTTATTGGATGGTTTCTTATTGGAAATTGGTTCAATGGTAAACCAGCAAATATGAATAAGAGAAATGATAAAACGGTATAGTTTTCAGTGAGGAGTCTGAAAAGAGGTGATCTATAAATAGATCACACTGGGCCGTAGCGGGTTAAGCATTTTTCTTTTATGACAGTTTTTTTTCTTTTTATTTCTGGATATAAGGATTTGTGCAACATTTGACACACTACAATCCAACTTCTGTTTAAGAACAAAACGTCGTATAAAAGAAAACTGAAGAAACAGCTTTCTCATCTGATGAGAAGGAAGAAATTGATGACGCTTGTATCTTTTTTAGTCAGCTGAACGACAATTCTAAAAACAAAAACGGTAAAATTCATAGCAACTTAAATCGACATTAGGCACATGAAGCCCGTTCAAGAGTAGAAAAAAAAGTGCAATAAGTCATTCCACGTCAACTGGACCAATTTTTCAAATCGTCCCCACTCGACCATCTCCGATTTGGATTAGATTTTACAGAGGGGTAGACATGCCTATAAAACTAACCTGTGCAAAATTTTAGCTTCCAAGATCAAAATCTAGAAGAGCTAGGATACCGCAAAAAATGTGGTCCAAAATGGCGGATGAGCTTCGTGAAACGAGTTGCAATGTTTAGGTCAAGGTTGCAAAAAATTTTATAACATTGGAAGTCTAATATTTTTGCAGCTTAAAATACTTTTGGTTGTCAACAGTTTCTAATATTTTTTGTGAGATTTAGCGTATTAGGTTTTGTGTAGCACGCATCTAAACTTGTGAAAAAACGCGCTGGGCAATTTTTTTCCTGGATTTCAGGTTGTCAAATTTTTAACCAAAAAATTTCAAAGGCTTATACTTCGTAGTTTTATTGTCCAAATACTTGTTTTTAATGTTTTACAGCCGCAGAGCTTAAATATTGTATTTGTAAAAGATATTGGCACCCTAAGTGTCGACGAAAACTCTTCTTTTGAAAAATTGTCTGTTTTCAACTCACTATATCTCAGTTTTGTCACCTTCGACAATTTTTTCGTTGGCACCATTAGAAAGAACAGATCTTTTTCTATCGAAATGAGGTTTTTTTTCAATGGTGTTCTTTCGAATAAGGATGAAAAAATTAGCTTGAAATACTGTCTGTTATGAAAAATTGGCATAATTAGACTAAGACTACAGAAAATTTTATCACACTGGGGGCCTAATATTTTTGGAGTTTAAAGTACTTTTAGTTGTCAATACTCTTCAGTATTTAGTTTTGAATTTAAGCTTATTAAATTTTGTGTAGCACGCATGTTATCTTGCGAAAAAACGCGGTGGGCAATCTTTTTCCTGGATTCATAAATTTTTAACCAAACAAATTCAAAGGTTCATATTTCGTAGTTCTATTGTCCCAATACTTGGTTTTAATGTTTTACAGCTGCAGAGCTTAAATATTGATTTTGTAAAAGATATTTTTATCCAAAGTATCTATCAAAATCATTTTATGAAAAATCGCCTGTTTTCAACTCACTGTATCTCAAGTTTGTCACCTTCCACCGTTTTTTCGTTGGCATGAGAAAGAACAGATTTTTTCCTATCGAAATGAGTTTTTTTTCGATGGTGTTCTTTTGAATAAGGAAGAAGAAAATAGCTCGAAGTATTGTCAGTTATGAAGAATGGGCAAAATTAGGTTAAGACTGCAGAAAATTTTATCATAATAGAAGTCCGAATTTTTAACAACTTAAAGCACATTTAGTTGTTAATAGATTCTAATAATTATGTGAGTTCAAGCTCATTATCTTTTGTGTAGCATACATGAAAAGTATTGGCAATTCCTGTTTGAAAAATAGCTTGATTCTAATGAACTGTAACTCAGGTTTGTCACCTTCCATAATCTTTTCGTTAGTACCACTATAAATAACAGATTTTTTCCTATTAGACTATTTATATAAACAACCAAATGTACTTTAGATTCCCAAAAATGTTAGGCTTCCAGTGTAATAATATTTTCTGCAGTCTTAGCCTAATCATGCCAATTCTTCATAACTGTCAGTATTTCAAGCTTATTTTTTCATCCTTATTCGAAAAAACACCATCAAAATAAAAAATTATTTCAATAGGGAAAAAATCTGTTATTTCTAATTGTACCAACGAAAAAACGGTGGAATGTGACAAAATTAAGATACAGTGAGTTAAAAACAGGCGATGTTTCACTAAAATGATTTTCATAGACACTTTGGACGACAATATCTTTTACAAAATCAATATTTAAGCTCTGCAGCTGTAAAAGTGCCAACGAAAAAATGGTCGAAGGTGACAAACCTGAGATATAGTGAGTTGAAAACAGGCGATTTTTTCAAAAGCAGCGTTTTCATCGACACTTAGGGTGCCAATATCTTTTATAAATACAATATTTAAGCTCTGCAGCTGTAAAACATTAAAAACAAGTATTTGGGCAATAAAACTACGATATATAAACCTTTGAAGTTTTTTGGTTAAAAATTTATGACAACCTGAAATCCAGAAAAAAAAATTTCCACCGCGTTTTTTCGCAAGTTTAGACGCGTGCTACACAAAATCTAATAAGCGCAATATCACAAAATATACTGGAGAGTATTGACAACAAAAAGTACTGTGGTCTCCAAAAATATTTGGATTCCACTGTGATAAAATTTTCTGCAACCTTGACCTAAACATTGCAACTCGTTTCACAAAGCTCATCATCCATTTTGGCCCACATTTTTTGCGGGATCCTAGCTCCTCCAGATTTGGATCTTGGAAGCTAAAAATTTGCACATGTTAGTTTCATAAGTATGTCTACACCTCTGTAAAATTTGATCCAAATCGGAGATGGTTGGGTGGGGACCACTAGTCGACTTGACATGGAATGACTCCAATAGAAATTTCATTTGATTTCTGAAATAGAATTTTTCTGCTTTCGGCCAGCTTAACTGCGTTACAATTTTTTTTGACAAAAAAAGCAAAAAAAAAAAAAAAAAAATCATATTTTTTCAATTTGATTTTTGAATACAAGGAAATGAAACAAACAAAATATGTAAGTTTTAAGTTGACTTTTTAATTTTTATAGGTGTAAAATCTTTTAGTTTCATCCGAGTTTTATCGTGATAATAATTACCTGCAACTCATACGAGTCCGAGATAATTCGGGATAATCAGCAAGCTGTAAAGCTACGGTAAACACTTGTCTTGTATTTCTATTTTGTTATTTCTGTACCTCAAAGTCAGACTAACGTAAGTCCCATTATCACTACTTTTCAGGAGAACGTAGACATATACTCCTGATGCATAAACAAGTCAGGACACGAGATCTTATAATATAGGCAAATAATTATGAAGGAATATTGTTATTGAAATACGTCTCTATGGCTCAATGCGGAATAGGATTCTACAATACACTGCAGTATTAAACTAAAAATTTACGTTATTTTGGCGCGCAGGATTCTGATTTCAGAACATTTTTTATCTCTAAAACATTGCTACCCAACCCTGGAACAAACGCCCCCTACGTGCCCCCCCCCCCCAGGGGTCCTTTTTTTAAGCTGGAAATCCGAAATTGAAGCATTAATTCCAAAAACTTTCAGTGATTTCTTTTTTGCATTAAATACTTATCTTTCCTTCCTTTCCATGCTTACACGTTATTTGAGCTTTTTTAAACCAAATTAATGGCCTTTAATGTTTATGATACGAGATAACGTTTTTATTTAAAGTGATACGAATTGAAGGGGCAATAGGATAAAGGTGATATGTGACAATTTTTGAAAAACTTACTTTTTACCATGGATGAAGGTGATAAGGTAATCATTTTTTTCTTGAACGCTTTTTCAAGAAATTTTTAAAAAATGTCACCTTTGTTCACTTGCCCCTTCAATTGTGTTTGTGAGAAAACACAATTGAACACACACTAATCTGAATTTGTGTAAATCGGCAAAATTCAAATGTCACATATCACCTTTGTCTACTTACCCCTTCAATTACACATATACATCACCATTCGGGGCATTCTTATATTTGGGGAAGGCTTTAATAAAACCTGCAACATTGGTTTCGTCGTAAGACAAGACTCCAACCTTTCCCTCATCTGTTTGTGAAAGAAGCATAGGAAGTTACTGTGTAATTCTTTGTGTGTGTGTGTGTGATGCTCTTAAAATAATAATTCATCGCAAACCACCAAAAAAAAACTGAAAAGGGTAAAATTTAATTTATTAAATTGAAGCATCCATCACATAAAAAATATTCACTTGATTTGGATTTCTGTAACTCTTTAATGCAAAAAAAAAAAAAAACTTTTTGCTAAAAGTGTACATCTGCTTTGAAAACGGCAGAATAAAGAGAGTGGGGGGGGGGGGGGCATCTTTTCGTCAAGCGACTGCTACTATCTTGGCAAAATAAGATGCCGAAGAAGTGGCGACACGACTCCCAGATAAAAGGATCAGCAAGAACCTCCCGAAAGTGGGAATTTATTTCCGCTCCACCTTAAAGAAGCGGGGGAGCTGCTGGTTATTTTCTTTTTTAACTGTTTTCATAAATCCTGAACGATGACGGTTATTAAGATAAGAGCTCATTTTTCTTCTCTCAGAATGCTTCCATTTCGTCGAGTTCCGTTCCTCGCGATTTGATAAGCACCTCTTTGCCTGGATGAAGTACTTTCTCTGACAGTTGGCTCTGCTTTATCGAAAGGGAATTTCAGAGAACAGATTTTAAACACAAATTGTATCATTTATTAAATTCAGAAGGAGTAATTCTATCATTTCTGCCACATTTTGTGCGCCGTTTTACGCTCCGCACAAAATGTCGACAAGAGCATTAGCTTTTGAGAAGATTCACATGTTTGTCTTCTGATAAATTACAGCTTAGAAACATTTTAGAAAAGCGCACAAATTTATTTATTTGCATCTTCTACAAATTTTATTGAGTTGATTGTTTTTCTGAAATCTGGTAACTGCCAGAAATATGTTTTAAGCAAATAAAATTAAAAACGAAGCCGTAGGGGAATCCAACGAGTGAATGAAGAACTCAATGAATAAACAGTTAATACTTTCTCCATGAAATATGGTTCCAAAAGCTTTTTCTAAGATGTTTTGAAAACTAAGTATATTCAATACAATTATAAGAAGGAAACAACTTGAAAAAAAAAAAACTGTTTATGCACAAATTATACATTGTAAAACAGCAGTCGAAAACTTTATACTATGAAATGAGAAAAAATAGTCAACGTTTTAAAAAGTACAAATATATACATTAAAAAGAGTTTAAAACTCAGCAAACAGCTGTTTCGGGGCTATAAAATGCAAGCGCCGTCATTAGTGCATAAAAATAAAACGAAAAAGACAGATTCACATGCCAAAGACAGCCAAGTGAACAGGGAAACGGAAGATGAACCGGCATAAATAAGACACTAAGAAGCGGGAACCGGAAGCTACTACGTCAGAGGAAGAACAGCGACCTCTATGTATGAGAAAGCGTATTGGACAGATAACGTTATATTTTAAAAAACCTAGATCGTTGAGTCTAAGAGATCCATAATCTTTTGTAGATAGTAATCTGTGTTGAGAATGATCTACAACAAACTCAAACGGGATCCTACTTCCAGCATCCTGAGGAAGACCAACTTACTAATTACCAAGTCAACAATAATCGAGAAAACGAAGGAAGCCATCTCAACATCTGCAGCACTTATAACGAGGTTATATGAATTACCTAAAATCCACAAGGAAGATGTGCCACTAAGACCTACTGTCAGTGTCATCAACTCTCCAACTTACCTTCTATCCAAGCATCTTGCCAGTTTGCTGAAATCCCATGTCGGAACAACAGACTCTCTTGTTTGAGATACTTCCCACTTCGCAGAAAAACTCAAGACGTACAATATCCAGTCTACGAATATTCTGGTGAGCTTCGACATCGTCTCCCTTTTCACAAGAGTTCCAATTAAGGAAGCCATGGAGCATGTACGAGAAATAGTTCCGTCTAATATTTCTAATTTGTTTCAACATGTATTAACAACAATGTACTTAAAGTAGAACGGTGGTATCTACGAGCAGAAAGACGGTGTTGCCATGGGGAGTCCGTTGAGCGCTGTGATTTCCAGTTCTTACATGGATAAATTTGAAAACGCATCCCTCAGCACCGCAGAAAAACAACCGACCTGCTGGCTCAGATACGTCGACAATACTTTCGTGATATGGAGCAATGGAGAAGAATTTCACCGATTTTTGGCTCACATCAACAGCATCCATGAAAACATCCAATTTACCATGGACGCGAAATCGATGGGAAATTGCCATTTCTTGACGTCATGGTGAGCCGTAGCGTTTATCACTAGACAACTCATACGGATCTAGAATCTGCGAACCGACTGCCTTTGAAAATGAACTTTCCCACTTCACTAATGTCTTCCAAGCTAACGGATTTTCGAAGCAACATATTGAAAGAGCTTTCCACTCCAAGATTTATAGAAAGACCCCTCAAGAGGAACCGGGCAAGTCGACTACCTACCTTCCCTACGTTGAGGACGTCACCGACAGGGTTAAAAGACTTACGTCGATATAATATCAAGACTTTTCTCGCCCCTCCCTTGGAGGACTTCACCAGTAATTTTCCGATATTGAAGTTCTAAAAATGCAATTTTATACGAGTTTTAATGAAGTTGGGGAAGAAGGTTTGGGGCTCTTCCCCGAAAATGTTTCGGAATTGGAGTTCGAAACCTTTGTGATCAATATTTGTAAATCAGTATGCATAGTAAAAAGTAAGAAATATACATCATTACATATAAATCTATAGAAAACATAGAGACCCTTCGTGGAGCCCCTGGTCACACCATGCGGCACTCTAGGGTGCCAGGATACCCACTTTAGAAACCTCTGCGCAACAAGCACATGTTCGCTTCTCTGCAATAACACTGCACCGGAGGAAAAAGTACTTTTACAGAAGCAAATCGCATAGTGATTCACAGTCGGTGGTTTGGCGGAATTTCGCCGGTCCGCAGGAAAATTTGACTCGGCATTGTGGATTTTTAACCGTTTACGTTAAGAAAATTCTTAACTTAAAAAAAAATCATTCCCAAAAGGCACTTTTTATGTGAATGTTGTGTTTCATTTTCGTAGTCTTCTTTACTTTTACATAACTTGATGTTCTTGGGCATCATAAGTATGACAAAAAGTTACCTTTACTTTTAAACTTGCTTGTGACAATTTATTAATACCAAGGAAAGTATTAAGTTTTCTTTCATTATGAGACAATTTTTTAAAACCAAGAAAAGTATTAAGTATGTTAAGTTTTTTATTTTTTATTTATTTATTTATTTTTATTTATTTATTTATTTTTTTTGTAAATAAGTGAATAAAAAGCTCACCGGTCCTCAACATTTTTCTTAAGTTTTTAACGGTAAACGAGTCGACTATTTTTTATTTTAAAAAAAGTAAAAAAAAAAAAACAATCGGTCCAAAATGTTCCCCACAAGTTTTTAACAGACCTCTAATCGAAGGGTTATTTATTTAATTATTAAGAAATTGTTTTTAGTAATAAAATGGAAAAACCTGACTGTACGTGGATGTTTTTCAAAAGCTTTCTCTGGTCCGTGGATTGTTAAAGGTTGAAAAACATTATGATACAGAGCATTGCCACCTCAGAACTGCAAAATATCAAACTATAATTTCTACGCTTAGATGTTTCACTGTTTCCTCTGGGGCGACGATATACATTTCGTATTTCAATGCTTTACCTTTAACAGAATGTCTATTATTATTCAAGACAAATTCAGAACTCCACTATTCAGTTAATAATTGTAAAGTATAAATACAACGTAAAAAGCAAAAATACGCACGGATACTGCAGACACGTGTTTCGGCGTTACAAGGAAAGCCTTTTTCAATGCAAACTATTGTGAATTTATGGATGCACAGACATCCGAACATCCTTTTGTCGGATGTCTGCGCATCCACAAGCTCGCCGTTTTTTGCATTGAAAAAAGCGTTCACTGTAACGCCGAAACACGTGTCTGCAGTATCCGTGCGTATTTGTGTTTTCTACCGTTGTATTTATACTTTACATTTGTTGCACAAAGGTATTTATATACTTCAGTTAATAATTGCTCATACCGTAAAACGGGATGTATCGGAACAGAGGGGTGATCCGGAACAAACTTCCTGACCATACAAAGACATTCTACATGAATATACCGTCCATAATTTTTGACAATTACAAGGAAAGCTTTTATTAGCAAATTAATACCACAAGAAGTAGGAAAAAAATATTTGTATCATTTTGGCAACAATATTGGCTTATGAGTAAGGCTGCAAACAGAACGCTAAAAACATCAAAAAAGAATTATTGTTATAAAATATTTTAAATTCAAAAGGTTAGATTGAAACAAATAAAACTTTTAACATGTGTTCCGATTGACCCCTATCAGCGGGGTTAATCGCAAAACCTCTAAATCATTATGTATCTAAACAATAACTGTTCATGTTTTGTCCCTAATTCGAATCTCAAAAACAAGGCAAGACCGATGTTTTTACCCAAAAAATTAAATTCAAAAAAAAATCTTTTAACTACCTTCTTTACAATCAAAGCTGAAAAGTGTACTGATTCACCCCGTTTTACGGTATCATATATGTTAAAATTTTGTTTCTAAAAATTCATGTTAAGGTAGTCTGGTAACTTGGGTTCAAAAAATCGAAATTTTTTTTTTTGCTTAATTTGAAAGTACAATGTCTTGCAAATATACTGTGAACATTTCGGACGGAAATTCGAAATATTTCGGGAGTTATTAAGGTCGACCGGCAGCTGCAACCGCTTGGACCCTTCTATTTTTGAGCGCATTTTTTATACCTGGGTTGACTCTGTTATTCTATTATATATATTTATATATATATATATATATATTTATGTATATAGAATTTATATTTATTTTAAATATAAATGCCGCTCCAGACATATACAATTGACGTAATTTTAAGGTTTAAGAAAATTTGTTGTTGAACTTTAAACGCGTTTTTCTCAAAACATTGTTTTAACGGTCGGCACGGGTCCTCACTTTTTTTCTACTGAACAGATTGCTTTCAAATTTTAACAGGCTGTTCTACACACTTATAGTTCTCGTCGGAACTAACGAGAATTTTTTTCACCACTAACTTTTTATTTTACAATCCTTTCTTTGCTAAAATAAAAGGACTTTTTTTTTTCAAAATCCGCCATTTTGTTATTTACCCTTGAAATTAACTTTAGTAGTTCCGACCAGAATGACATGTCTATAGATTAAGAATAATCAAGAATATTTGATTTCCGACAACATCAAGAGCCAAAATCACCCGGGCCGCCCATGTGCATTTTTTTTTTTTTTTTTTTTTGAGGTTCCAACTTCGAGTAGCAATAATAATAGTAATAAACTATTAAATTTTTTCAACTAAATTTTTTTTTTATATTTTCAATATGTAAATAAAAACACTCTTAATATTCAAGATAATTCATTGTTATTTTAATATAAAAAACCACTCTCCAAAGAAGTCATGAGAATAGCTATAAGTTACCAGACTACTACCTTAAATCACTATTCGGACAATAAGTATTTTTATTCTCAGCGAAATTTTCAAAAAACTATTTAGCACCATCGACTTTTTCATACTTTTAAACAAAAATATTGTTTAAAAATTTGTAAGACGCCATGAACATACGGAAAAGAAAAAGAAAACCAAGATTACAGCTATAATTTCAAAAAAATTCCACCAATAACCGTGTTTTTGAGGTTGATAAGTTGATGCTAAGAGCTAGAGGCAGAAGTCAAAAATTATTATCCTCAAAATATGATCCTAATGGTGTTACTACGTTGAGAGAAAAAATATTAGTTTATTCGGACGATGAAATTGTATGTTATAAAATATTTTCTTTTTTACGATTTGATATTTTACCATGCATTTGGATGAAACTTGTAGCATTAGAATTCATTAAACATGCAAAAAAAAAAAAAAATGCTTACGTTTAAATATGTCAAGAGATATACTCTTAATAGTTTGAGTATTATACTTTCTTTTCATATTTATAATTGCCTGACAGTTATAAATTGGTTATTGTAATAATTTTCTGAAAAGTGTCATGCGTTTTAACCCTTTAAGGACTACGTGACATAAGTGTCCTTTAAGACAAAATTAATTTTATAATTAATCGGATATTTACAGTGGAACTCGACAAATGGATAACTCGACTACCTCGTTAAGGCGGCATTTATTTTTCCAATGGTAGGTCCAATATTAATTCCAACGGGTGAAAACCTCTGTAACGTGACACATATTTACAGAACCCCTATAAGTCGACATCCACTTACTACTTAAGTCCGCTTTCTGGAATCAATATTCTTTCACATTGACCATTTCTGAGAATTTAGCGATTTCAGAGTTAGTCAATTGATTCTTTTCTGGGTTTTTTCTTTAAAGAATTTCCTTCTTGTACCTCGAGGTTTCAGCCACCACACGCTGTGGTGTTAGTGCAATCCCAGGGCTAGGAGGGTTAGAAAAACGTACGCAGGGCAGCCCCCAAGTGGCAGGACCGCCGCTACCAGCGATGGGGCCTGGTATCAGTTTTATTGCCGGGGCCCCCATGCATCCCCCCTCCCCAATTGCATATTTTCATTCCATCGTTTCAGCACATTTGCAATTGTAAAAAAAAGGAGATTTTTTTTTCGGAAACTTTTTTTTTTTTTTTAGTTACGAAAGTGTGCATCTGATTTTATTTTCACGTTATTTGTATCGCTAGGTGATTTTACAAAGCGGTACATTTTCCTTTGCGCAAGCGTGTTTCATTCATTAGTGTTTGTACTAGCAATTGTTTCATATTGAGAATCGGCAATGGAAAGCTAGATATTTTTTTTAATGAAATTATTGACACTATTACTGGAAAAACATGTTCATAACCTTACGGGCCCCCCCCCCAAAGCTCCGGGCCCCGGTACTAGAGGTCCAGTATTCCCCCCCAAACGGCGGCCCTGCCAAGTGGAGCAATGCAGCACGACAAGTGTTTTTCAAACAAGTGCGAGTAGGGCTTTTCACTTTTATAGACCTGACTGACAAGGAAATATCGCGTTTGAAAGTTATGCATTCATTCCTAATAAGTTAGTTGTTTTCTATCTTCTGTTATGTTCATTTCAAACAAAAAAAAGCAAAGAAAGAATTGAAAACAAAAAACTGAATTAATGTTTTAACTGTGGACGGTAAGCTCTGGTAAATAAGCAGTACAAAAAAACGCTACAATAGTCAAAATTGTGAAATCCCGGTAAGATGACACCCGCTTAACTCGACATCTTCTTATGGTCCCTTCTGGTGTCGAGCTACTGAGATTCCGCTGGATAATCAATATGCTATTATTTTTTCTATACCGTTGAGGAATCAGAATGTGACTATTCGCAAAATAAAGGAATAAATGAATAAAAATAAGTAAAATTGTTCAAAAAAAAAAAAAAAAACATATTTTCAAATTACATCACAAATGAGTCTTAATACTGTCATGCTTCTACAGTTATTTAAGACGAATTTTTAATTGAAAATTGAATGAAATTAATATCATTAACTATCCAAATATTTTAAAGTGGAGTAATCAATGAATTGAAATTTGGAAAATTTTTGCAGCTTTATATCTTTAAAGAACCATAGAAAAACATATTTCTCATTCATTTACACAGATTCTGGCTTACCCAATTTCACAAAAGTTGACTTACAGGTGATTTGCGACACCATTTAAAAGTTTTATGAATGAAAAATGTCCATGCACTTTCACAAAGTCTCAAATAATTTAATGCAATGCATCCCGCTAAAAGAAATCGAATGAACGATTAAACAAAAGTCTAAAAAGAAAAAAATCATTGATTAAATTTAACTATTGTACCGAGGGAAAACACCATGTTTATGTTATTTAAATTTTAACTATACAAGTAAGAATAGGCTAACTGATACAAAAATAAACACAAGAATATGTCAAGTAGAATAAATGGCCCTTAAAATACCAAAGCAAGTTGGAAGAATAAATTTTGAACTCTGTGTTGCCAAGACATGTTCGTAAAACACATCATCATACTCTTTCAAAGTTATAAAAGGTGCACATCCTCGCCTTGCGACAAAGATCTGATTAACGGGAAGAGCTAGTTCACAGTAAAAAAGTTTTGAAATTTAATATGGAAAAAGTTTCAAGAAAAGTAAACCTAATACTCAAAGGGAGAAAATTTTTTGAAATTTAATTTGGAATAATAGTTTCAAGGAAAAGTAAACCCGATACACAAAGGGAGAAAAAGTTTTTACCTTTTAAGTCGTTCATAATCTTTTTTTTTTAAATAACTAGAATCAAAATTGTTATGTTTAATGTTACGAAAACTAAAGTAACAAAAGCAGATGGCATTTAGTAGCTGTGAAGCTATTTCGTTTCAATGCTTTATTTACGTTATTTAGCTTACAGCTTTCTTTTACCTCATGAAGAAATATCTAGGTGAGGTCTAGAGTTTATTTCGCTAGAAATATCTCTTTTCATTTCTCTAATTCCTGTACAAACTTTGAACAAACTTCAACTCGTAGAGACTTATTCTGACGTTAAAGTGTGATGCAAAACTCCAAATATTACACAAATTCATCTAAATTGGCAGTAGCAATTTAATACAGTTTTTCTGGTTCCAATATCAAAAGCGTTCTGGAACCCTTTTAAATTTGGAACTCTCCCCCTATCCTACCTATGATATATATGTGGCACTGAAATATTTTTGCACCAAATTTTCTAAACTTCTAACCGAAAATGTACATCTTCATGAAAAGTATACATAAACACACACTATGTTTCTTTAAATAACTACACCAAAACTGCTGGTAGCAGTAAATTGTTGATTGATAACTGCAGGGCAAAAAAGTTGCAAGACAATAAACTCTAAGACATAAAATGGCTATGTTAAAAGCGACTATCGTATCAACTTAAAAAAAAAGCAGTTTAACTTTTTTTGATAGTCTGTTTTAATTTAAAAAACTAACACGACGGTATAAAATTAATAAAATTACGAGTAAAGGACTTAAAAATGACAGACATATAAAACAAAAGACACAATAACGTGACGCGGCAACTTACAAGGTAACAACTAATCGGTAATGTTAAAAAAGTGTGGTAGCATAGTTTACATCATCGAATAAAAAGTTGGGGATACTGCGCTTCGACAAAAACCTCTTGTATTGGTTCCATCTCATGGACTGCGACAACTATTCTCGTTGCTCGTAAAATTACCAATTTTACACTCTATTAGTGTAAAATTGGTAATTTTACACTAATAAACTGTAAAATTGCTGCTTTATAGTAATAACCTGCAAATTTTATTACTGTGCATTTTACAGTTTTAAACTGGAACTTTTGCTGGCAGTATTATACTGTAAAAACAACAGTTTCTTTTTTGCATTGCATATATACGATGAATTATATTAGAAATCAATAGTAATTGGAATTAGCTCTAGTTTTTCTAACACCAAGAGACCTATGAGTATATTTCATTACAAATAATATTTTCCTTGACTACACATTCCTTTTAATGACAACATATCCCCTTAGAAAACATGGTAAGGCGATGTTTAGAACTAATTTTATCACAAGCTTAGCAATTTTCAGTATAAATAAAGTATTGTATCGGCAATTGTAAAAACGAATTGGCAGCAAATGAAATTCTTTCTTACTCATTTTTTTAAAAGCAGTAACATTTCTCTAAAACATCTGCTAAAATATTCACAATTATTTATTTAGCTTGAAACGTTGGAATGTGTTGATTTCAATTGACTAGTTAGAGCATTTGTATTAAATTTGATGCACCTGACTATGAATTAAACCTTTTTTTCTGCGGTAAACTACTACCCGTACTTACTATCAACCACTTGAATAAACAAAAGGAGAACATAACACAATCATTTTCCTTGCAACCAACAAGCTTTTGACTCAACACTAATCTCAAAACAGCAACAAATGACTCCAGGCATGACTTAGAGCATGTAGCTCTGTGATTCGACTACTGAGAAATATATTCAATTTTCGTTTAATCCTTGTAATGGAGCTAGGGATATTCTACAAATGTCACATTTTCAGGGGGGTTGTTCGGTTGTTAAATTGTAAGTTTTTGACGAAAGGGCGACAAGTACGAGGGCTATTCAGAAAGTAAGTTACGTTTTGGTCTAGCGCCGCAATTATCGTGGCTATCGCACAAATCTTGGTGTATGGGTGTGCAGCAACTTAGTAGGCATCTAGCCGTGCAAGTTAGAAGGTTGTAGTGTCTTTCGTTCGGTTGTTACAGGCTTTTGGAATGAGCGCCGCCATTGAAAATCCCGCCAGTTGTGAGGTGAGGTCAGTGATAAGGTTTTTATGGGCAAAAAAACTTAAACCCATAGAAATTTATCGGCAACTGTGTGAAGTTTGCGGAAACAACGTGATCAGTGAAGGTAGCGTTCGCCAATGGTGCATATGTTTCAAGAATGGACGAAGTAATGTTCACGATGAAAAGAAGAGTGGGCGGCCAAGCATTGTGACCGATGAACTGGTGGACATTCTGGAAACGTAGGCACCATTGGCGAACGCCACCTTCACTGATCACGTTGTTTCCGTAAACTTTACACAGTTGCCGATAAATTTCTATGGGTTTAAGTTTTTTTGCCCATAAAAACCTTATTACTGACCTCACCTCACAACTGGCGGGATTTTCAATGGCGGCGCTCAATCCAAAAGCCTGTAACAACCGAACGAGAGACACTACAACCTTCTAACTTGCACGGCTAGATACCTACTAAGTTGCTGCATACCCACACACCAAGATTTGTGCGATAGCCACGCTAATTGCGGCGCTAGACCAAAACGTAACTTACTTTCTGAATAGCCCTCGCATAACACACATTTTTCATTAAAATATGTATGTGAACATAACAATAATTTTTCATAATATGCTTATGAAAAACAGCGTGATATATCGCAAGTAGAGAGGACGAGTCAAACGCAATGTGACAATTCGTGACACAGGGAGGAAGGAGTTACATTCGTTAAAAAAAAGTGGGGCATCATTTTTGAACAGCCGCTAAATTCTTTTTGAACAAAACTGTTATTTTCACGATACGATTTAAAAAGGAAAACATTTTTTTGTGCAAACGGTTTTATACTGTAGTTTTTCACGGGTTATATAAGAATCCATGTTCAGTTCACTTTTTTATTATTTGTGATTAATTACTTTTCAACGTCACTTTCTCACATGATGTCATAGAATAGGACCCTTCATAAAACTCACATCACCACAATCAGAAATTTTATGAAACTGAATAAAATGTAACAAATATAACGTCATTAAATGAGTACATTTTTAACCGCTTCCCTTACACATTTTTTTGAGAAAAAAAATGCAGAAATTCAATTTTTTTTAATTTTATTATTTAATACAAGGAAACAAAACAAAACATGTAGGTTTTAAGTTGATGTTTGAATATTTTACAAATGTAAAATCACTTAGTTTCGCCCGAGTTTTGTCGGGATAATAATTACCTGCAACTCATACGAGCCCGAGATAACTTGGGATAATCAGGCAAGCGGTTAATGAAACGAAAAGTTCCCCTGAGGCCTTTACTGACTTGAAATAACCCCGTTTTACTACAAACCGGATCAATTCAAAAATATCTTTCTACTGTTATCAAAACAGAATGAAAAATAATTATGGAGTCTTCATTCATCCAGAACGACTTCCAGCTTACTTGATATCACTTTTAGCGACTCCCAACTCAAATGTCCCATTTCGAATCTTCACTAAAACTTATTTTTAAGTCATTGACACTGGAAAAGGGACGCCAAGAAGTGACGTCTACTGCTTAATCACACCTCATATCATCCAGGAAAAATGCAGCAACGTAATTTTCGAGGATACGTTACTTCAATATAGTTTCAGTTAAGAGCTTGAAATACGTTTCGAGCATTGAGCCCTCTCTAATTGCTCTGCCTAAGCTGGAAATGTGAATAATCTAGAGCTTGTGTAAGCTTATTTCTGTGCCTCAAAATCGAACTAAAGCAAGTCCATGTTCGTTACTTTTGTGGAGAGCGCGAAGAGGTAGGTCGTATGCATTACAATCATACAAAGGATTTGACTCGCGCTCTTTTCCGCTGTGAACTCTAATTGCGAAATAACTTCTTTTTTCAATAACGTTCTCATGGATGGATGCGGAAAGAGACTCGATATGAGCGATTCCATACCAAATCACCGAATGGGGGTCGCACGACCGACTCTGATTTTTTTTTAATTTGGTACACAGATTGATGGTATAGAGGTATGAAAAAGCCCAAAAGGAAAGTTACCTGCTCCACTTATTTTCTGAGATACATGCCCTCAAAGTTTGTCCGCCACGTCAAAATACTAAAAAAGTGATGTTATTTAATCATTTTTTATAAAAAATCGTACTCATGCAAAATAAAAGTGTTAGATATCTATGGAAACTAGTTACTCCAGGCATTCTGAAAAAAAAGAGTAGAACGTTCATAATGAAAATTGCCAAGGTACAGGGCTCTTTGAAGTTGTCACCACAAAAACTTGATTTTGCAGATTTTGCTAAAATTCAGGCATTTATTACAAAAAAAGGCAAACAAAACCAAAGGTTTTCTCACTTTCTGGTAGTGTACAGGTCCTCCCTGTAATTTGCTACGCAATAAATTTTTTGGGTTTCTCACTCCTTCTTGGAAATATTTTAGCTTAAAAATAAGCCGTAAGGCAAAAAATGGTTTTTGGCCATCTTGGCAGCCATTTTTCTCATAAAGGGGGAGCAGTAGAAACTTTAATTTTTTTTTTTTTAAACAAGCCACTGATATGTTAGCTATTCACAGGAAAAGAGTTTACTTTTGGTTATTTCTCCCATTAAGAGATATCCTGCTGACAGTATATGCATGTTTTTCGCGACGACCATATGCTTTTGTTCCCCCTCTCATGGACTTAAAATTAATTAAACCAAAAAATAATTATATATGTATTATTAGCTGTATTATCTACTCAATATGTCATGAAATTTAATTTATTAAATCATTGAACAATAAATTAGATAATTGATGAAAACAAGAAAAAGTATTTCTCTGATGCCTGAGCATTATGCATTCATAACTATAAAGCACTAAATACTTTATTGAGAAATTAATTAACATAAATGAGCTCTAAATAGTTATACACTGAAGTGACAAAAGTCATGGGATACCTCTTAATATCGTGTCGGCCCTCCTTTTGCCCGGCGAAGTGCAACAACTCGACGTGGCATGGACTCAACAAGTCGTTGGAAGTCTTCTGCAGGAATATTGAGCCATGCTGTCTCGATAGACGTCCATAATTGTGAAAGCGTTGATGGGGCAGGATTTTGGGCACGAACAGACCTCTCGATGGTGTCCCATAAATGCTCAATGGGATTCATGTCGGGCGATCTAGGCGGCCAAATCATTCGTTGGAATTGTCCAGAATTTTCTTCAAACCAATTGCGAACAGTTGTGGCCGGTTTGTCATCCATAAAAATCCCATCGTTGTTTGGGTACATGAAGTCCATGAATGGCTGCAAGTGATCTCCAAGTAGCTGCACATAAGCATTTCCAGTCAATGTTCGGTCCAGTCGCACTAGAGGACCAAGTCCATGCCATGAAAAAACAGCCCACACCATTACGGAGCCACCACCAGCTTGAACAGTGCCTTGCTGACAGTTTGGGTCCATGGCTTCGTGGGGTCTGCGCCACACTCGAACCCTACCATCGGCTCTTACCAGCTGAAATCGTGACTCATCGGACCAGGCCACGGTTTTCCATTCATCTAGGGACCAACCGATATGCTCACGTGCCCACGAGAGTCGCTGCAAGCGATGTCGTTCTGTCAGTAAAGGCACTCGAGTCGGTCTTCTGCTGGAATAGCCCAAGAAATCCAAATTTCTTCGCACAGTTCTAGCAGACACGTCCATTGTACATCCCACATTGATTTCTACGGTGATTTGACGCAGTGTTGCTTGTCTGTTAGAATTTACGACTCTTTGCAGACGTCGCCGGTCTCGATCTTTAAGTGCAGGCGGTCGACCACTGCGCTGTCCATGGTGGGATGTTATGCCTGAAATTTCATACTCTCGGCACACTCTTGACACAGTGGATCTGGGAATGTTGAATTCTCTAACGATTTCCGAAATGGCATGACCCATGCGTCTAGCTCCAACTAACATTCCGCGTTCAAAGTCTGTTAATTCACGTCGTGCGGTCATCATCACGTTAAAACCTCTTCACATGAATAACTTGAACAGAAATGAAAGCTCTGTAAAAGCACTGCGCATTTATACCTGTTCTATGCGATGCTACTGCCATCTGAAAATTTGCATATTGCTATCCCATGACTTTAGTCACTTCAGTGTATTATAAGCAATACCCAATCTTGTGATTGGGATACTCCTGTTTTTAATTGAAGAATTTCTTGAATATCACATGAATATCAGGAAAATAAATGAGGTCTTTTCGTTTGATGTAGGATACTTTATGACAAATTTCATTTGATGGGCTACTAACTGAGCATGGTGATAAAGAGCTATTAATTTCAGCATCGAATTCCATTTTACCTTATTAACAGTTAAACATTTATAAAATAATTAAATAAATAATTTAATATAAAGCCATGCTTGAAGAATTCAAATTAGTGCAACTAATTTATTCCCATACTGATCTTTACAAAACTGACATGTGTTGAGCACTGATAAGAACTGACAAGAATAAGTTTACTCACTAAAATACTAGTTCACAGATACTATAAAGCGTACATTATGTTTTCTACAAAATAATACTGCAACAAAGAACAAGGGTATAAAGGGGTAGGTACTAAAGAATTTCTTGAAAAATCAATTAAAATAAAGGAGCTTCGAATATTTATCTCATAGGCAATACCCAATCTTGTGATTGGATGTTCCTGATTGATGGCTATAAACAGGAGGATACCCTTGTTCTTTGTTGCAGTATTATTTTGTGGAAAATAGAATGTATGCTTTATAGTATCTGTGAACTAATATTTTAGTGAGTAAACTTTTTCTTGTCAGTTCTTATCAGTGCTCAACGCATGTCAATTTTGTAAAGATCAGTATGGGAATAAATTAGTTGCACTAATTTTAATTCTTCAAGCATGGCTTTATATTAAATTATTTATTTAATTATTTTGTAAATATTTAACTGTTAATAAGGTAAAATAGAATTCGATGCTGAAATTAATAGCTCTTTATCACCATGCTCAGTTAGTAGCCCATCAAATGAAATTTGTCATAAAATATCCTACATCAAACGAAAAGACCTCATTTATTTTCCTGATATTCATGTGATATTCAAGAAATTCTTCAATTAAAAACAGGAGTATCCCAATCACAAGATTGGGTATTGCTTATAATATAAATATTTAGATCTCATTTATGTTAATTAATTTCTCAAGAAAGTATTTAGTGCTTTATAATTATGAATGCATAATGCTCAGGCATCAGAGAAATACTTTTTCTTTTTTTCATCAATTATCTAATTTATTGTTCAATGATTTAATAAATTAAATTTCATGACATATTGGGTAGATAATACAGCTAATAATAAATATATCATTATTTTTTGGTTTAATTAATTTTAAGTCCATGAGAGGGGGAACAAAAGCATATGGTCGTCGCGAAAAACATGCATATACTGTCAGCAGGATATCTCTTAATGGGAGAAATAACCAAAAGTAAACTCTTTTCCTGTGAATAGCTAACATATCAGTGGCTTGTTTAAAAAAAATTAAAGTTTCTACTGCTCCCCCTTTATGAGAAAAATGGCTGCCAAGATGGCCAAAAACGCATTTTTTGCCTTACGGCTTATCTTTAAGCTAAAATATTTCCAAGAAGGAGTGAGAAACCCAAACAATTTATTGCGTAGCAATTTACAGGGAAGACCTGTACACTACCAGAAAGTGAGAAAACCTTTGGTTTTATTTGCCTTTTTTTGTAATAAATGCCTGAATTTTAGCAAAATCTGCAAAATCAAGTTTTTGTGGTGACAACTTCAAAGAGCCCTGTACCTTGGCAATTTTCATTATGAACGTTCTAGTATTTTTTTTCAGAATGCCTGGAGTAACTAGTTTCCACAGATATCCAACACTTTTATTTTGCATGAGTACGATTTTTTATAAAAAATGATTAAATAACATCACTTTTTTAGTATTTTGACGTGGCGGACAAACTTTGAGGGCATGTATCTCAGAAAATAAGTGGAGCAGGTAACTTTCCTTTTGGGCTTTTTCATACCTCTACACCATCAATCTGTGTACCAAATTAAAAAAAAAATCCGAGTCGGTCGTGCGACCAACTTTTTTTTTTCGGTGATTAGGTATGAATCGCTCATATACAATACAGTAAATCAAGCTCTAAGGCAGGCCTGTCATTGGGGGGGGGGCAGGGGGGGTCAATCGCCCCCCCCTGACTTTGAGAAATCCTTGTAGTTACATATAAGTGGGCGTGGTTTTTGTTGTTTTCCATTGAAATTACATTCTGTTTGCACCCTTTGGACAAAATCTTGAAATGAACGGGCCTGCTCTAAGGTACATGCTTGGGGGAGGGAGAGTCTGCAAGATTTCACGTCAAGAAAGCTAACTCTATAGAGAAAAAATATTTTGACAAAAAAGTTTAGCCACGCTTACTAATAAAATAATCTATTTCATTGATTAAATTTTAAACGTTGATACGGAAAACCAGAGAATATTACTCTTGGGCATTACTTACTCTTTATACACTACTCAGTTCGGGAGAATGACTACAAGGGCTCCTATCAAAGCATCTGACGTTTGGCTGAAAAAAATAACTGTTATAACTGAAGAGTTGAAAACTTAATCTCTCTTCAAAGTAGTATCCTAGGGACTCCACTCACTCTTCTTAGAGGTGCTGCTATTATTGAAAGCGTACTGAAAAGTTGTGTTTTGAAATACACTTTAGCTCGGCTGTCGCTGTAGCCATAATATCCCCTTGTCTGAATTTTTATTCCTTTCAATATCTTGAATTTTGGAAAAAGCCAGAAGTCACAAGGGGCTATATTAGGAAAGTAAGGGGTACTATTGAACCGCAGGAGTCCAGTTTTTGCCATAAACGTCAAAATCAAGTGCGAGAAATGAGCTGAAAAATCATTACGCAAATCTGCCTGCATTTTCTATATGGCGCCCCTTGGCGGTTGCCCGGTTCCTGGTAAACGTTGATGCAGTAGCAAACGCTACTCCACTCTTTCTGTTATTATTCTTCAAATTAAAAATCTGATGAGAAGTCTACACATTAGTTCAGTCGAACTCTGCTTGCCAAAGACTGGCGCTGTTGACAGGCGGGAAAGTATTTATGTACGTTCAAATATGTATGCTCATGGCAAGCTCGCTTGATTCATGTCCATCAGGTTTCACAAATTTCTAACAGCACTCGTATAAAAACTAGAACGCGCTTTAGTGTACATTTTTGTCCGTCCACTTGCAAGCGGTTTGAACTGTAACCATTTAGCGAGTTGAACAATCAAGAGTCTTTTAGCCACAAGAAAGGAAAAAAACACAGCTCAGAGCGCATGCCTCAGGTCTCTACTAATTTGTTAAAATAGGGGTTGTGATAAGAGAGTTAAGAGCTGAGAGAAGCTTTTATTTCGTTGGGCTCGTTTATTTGACGTTGGTTTATGTTGATGTTTTTTTTTTCTTTTTTAATCCCCCCCCCCCCCCCATCCTTATCAGTTCGAGAAAAAGAAAATAGTATCGGACTAAGCAGAACGGCTCCCCTGGTGCATTTTCTTTCTCAAGCTGTCACCCTTTTTTGAAATAGAACCGTTCAACGGTGCTACGCGCGCCTTTCGAGGTTGGACTTGACCTTTCGGATAAAAGAACATGCGCATTTATTAGTGCTTGTTTAGTTACTCTACTATTAATACTATACCCACGCAAGCACACTTAGAGAAGCCATTTATATTTCTTGAACAGATTATTCACTTATTACAAGTGGAGAGCAGGTTAGTTCAAAAATACCAACTGGTGGTGTTATAGACAGTTCATAGTTATAAACTATATATATAAGGTAAACTGACCAGTGAATGAATACTTAAGGGAAATTTCGTTTTCAAAAATTCATAGCATCGTTAAAAATTGTAACTTTGCCACATGACAGTAAAAACACTTCAGGTGATTTTTGTAACTATTTTTTAAAATATTGGGTAAATTTTTAAGGTTCTTAATCATGGTTTTTTGGGGGTTGAAAGCAGAAAAAGTGCCTTGACACCTTGAAAAGTGTGTATATATGTATGTGCGTATGTAAAGTCTTATAAAATGTTATTTGATAAAAGCGAAGTAACCCTCTTTAAGAAAATAAATTTCCTAATCAACCCTCTAAGTGGAAAATAGTTTTTTTTTTCACGATTTACCTAACAAAATCATCGTTTATAAATATGCTAGGTGAAAAACCGCGTACTTTTTGACCATTTAGCATGCACTTAAAATAGACGAAGCTACATTGCCCTTGGGTCAATCACTACCCATTGGGCGGTACGGCTTCACTGAAACAAAACTACTTTTCAATACCCGTTTCTAACACATTTCGAATATTTCTATCCTGCCATATGTCGGTGAACAAAAGAGAAAGTCAAATCCACTCAGTGCTGTTTCAAAATCTGAAACGAATCCCCTTTCCGAACGTGTGGGAAGCGCGTCATTGAAAGATTTACCGCCGAAGGCGCAGTAATATTGAATCGTATAAAGCGCGTTTCAAAACGCTCCGCTCTATCTAGGCAGGATTCAATAGAAAGCACTTGTGTTTTTTATGGCCAGTATTGAAAGAGCCCGAACCTCCAACCGCTCTTTTGTACTTTTAAAGGGCGCACGTGACATATTCATCCATCTTCACGTGACTTCCCGCCAAGAAAGAGCGATGCGTTTGTTTACATTCCCATCCACGGACTCTTGCAGACCCCCAAGTCTAGGCCTTGTCACACGATCCAACTTTTCCCCCGATTATCTCCAATTCCGGGCAACACCAACTTGCCTCAACTACTTTGGCCAACACTGACGTCATCATTTCTATTGTCCGACGTTCGTCCAATTTAGTCCAAGATTTTGCGTGCGGAGCGATAAAATTGAGCCGAATTGCTTTTCCGACCAATAGGAGAGCTCTGCAGAACTTCGTCACAGATCGGCGCCATCAAGAGTGGCCAGCTTAACGGGATAAAAAAAATTTTCTAGCAGACGATATTGCACGTCAACCCTGCACAGCAACGATGACGTAGTAGGAAAACAAGCTTGGAGTTGGTCGACATTGAGGATTGCTCCAAGTTGGAGTAGCTCCACATTGCATCGTGTGACAAGGCCTTCTGTCCCGAAACTCAGCCAAGATGGGAGTTGGCCAACTTCGAGAGGTTGCCACAGCAACAGAACCTCGCTGGAAGATGAGGCAATCGTCCACGAAACGGGAATTTTCCTTTTTTCGTGGGAGCACAATTTTATAGCAGACGACATTATTTCCATCTACGGTCAAGTCTCAGGGACGAGTTAAATATTTTCAACTCTAAAGCAGCGGTACTGCCGTGCTAAGCACTAAAGTGGTATCTGCAGTCGAACTCAAACTGAGATAGCACTCTTAAAAATTTTTCGCCACCATGTATCTGATTCAGATAATACTTTTTCAGATTTTTTTAAAAAATATTTCCCGTAATCAAACAACTATAAAATTTTGTTTTTAGGTAAAATACGTCACAAAGAGCCACCTAATGGCGGTAACTCAATTTTATTAAAAAGTGCAGATACCTTTTTTGGGCTTAGCACGGCAGGGTAGGCAACCGTCGATCGCGATAGACCGGTTGATCTCGAGCCCTCTTTGAGTCGATTGAGGCAATATTTTTAACGTTGTTTTTTGTCTAAACAGAATTAATCATTTTCTGGAACCCTATTAGATGACTGTTTAACGTCTAAACCAAAAGTTTTTTTCAAAAATTTTATAGTCACTGGAACTTTTTATAGTCATTATTTTATCAATTTCAAAACAAGCAATAGCTTGTGTTTGAAAATATTTTAATGTTAGTTAATAAAACGTTTTTTTAGCAATTTAAAGCAACTATTTAAGAAGTATCAAAGTCTTTTTTGAGAAAAAAATATCTTACAATTTGAAGTCAAAATAGTCGCAACTTCATCGTGTAAACAAAGTATCTGTTAAGTTTACAGTGCATGTATCACGCCCCTCATCCTCCTGCCCTTCACACAGTCAATCTTATGTTTACATTAAACTTGGAAAGTAGATCTTCAGTCAATTTAGGTTGCTGACAGCTGTTCTAAAGCAAGATTTAGTTTTTCGCATGACAATGACGTATCGTTCAAATTCGTCATCAATTTGATGTTCAATTTTAAGTTAATAAAAAATAGTTTTCAAATAATTCTGTTTCTATTGAGTTCAGAAAAAGTAAAACTATTAGCCAAAATAGTTGCCTCCTACTGTTTATCCCAACCCTGCAGAAAATGAATTTAACCGAATTCCTACTAAATAAGGCCCTTATTTCGAGTTTTGTGTTTTAGTGGACATTCTCGGAATTTCTTGCACAGACGAACCATCTTCATTTTTGGGGAGTGATTATTGACGCAGCCAAATTTGCCGAAAATTGCCTGTTGTACTAAGAGCTGGGCAATTGCGGATCTAGAAATGTTTCAAGGGAGGCGATTGATTTTACTACTTATTCTTTACAACGTACTGTTGACCTATTATGTTTTGGACTTCAATTACGAAACATATCCTGAGGAGAGCCCTAAAACGCCCTTCTGCTAGTATTAAAAAGTCTAAAAACGACTATTTTGAACTTCAATGTCGACAATTTACCGGAGGTGAGTACCTCAAGGGAAGAGACGATCGCTTCCACTGCCCCTCTCTTGCATTCGTCAATGGAGCTGGGTCATAATTCCATGAATACCTGAAGGTGAGACGGATTTGCGACTAAAAAAAAAAGAAGTGCCGACTCGGGACAAATGAGACATTTTGTTCTGTAAAGTATCCGCTCCTATCTTCACACTCATTGTAAAATGTCACTAACTTTAAGGAATAATTAACAATAAATCTCATTGTAAAATGTCACTAACCTTAAGGAATAATTAACAATAAATCAGCTCCGAAATAAATCTTGTGTCAGCCGGAACACCCCACCTCCCTATTTCGATATACACACTGAAAAATAGAAATTTTTTTCACCATGTGTGATGAAGCAGTAAGTAACCACCCCTAAGAAAGGGCTGAGGCAGAAACATACAATACAACGGCAACTCAATTATTCCATCCATGGATTGCAGTTTCGTACTTTTTAGCACTCGTCAGCGTGGAGTAGGAAAGTAACCAAGATGGAGGCAGAAATTCTCTTAAAGAAGCAAACAGAGCCAAAAACCGAGCTCTGCTTCAAAATTTACGAGTTGTACCGTACCAATGTGTGGTCTTTCGCTGGGTGTTCTAATTTCACATTAGCTACCAGTTTTTTTTTTTTTTTTTTGGGCTCTCTTTGCTTCTTTAAGGGAATGTCAACCTCCAGCTCGGTTACTTTCCGATTTCATGCTGACGAAAACTAAAAAGCACGAAACTGCAATCCATGGATGGAATAACCGAATTGGTGGTGTATTGCACCATGTATGATGGTTAAACAATAATTCTATGGTTATTTGTCGAATCAGATTTATCACTTCACAAAATTAATAAAATATTGTAAAAGTACATGGTAAGAAAAGTTGGACCAAAAACTACAATGAAAATTGAGCAGGATAACATTTCTTGAAGATTGTTCTCATTTTTGAAAAACATTCATTTTTTTTTCTTTTTGAACCAGTTTTAACGTCTACATTCTTTTTAGAAACGTACTTACAAATAGAAACTAGAATGTTTTAATCTTAGGCTCAAGGATATTTTTGGGCCTCCTGAAAATGCACAGATAAGCCAAGATTCCAGAATCTTTTGAGTTATGAGTCCCTGAGTACTACAACTAGATATGAAAAAAAACCTTCTTCACTTTTATTTTTTTTTTAAATTTCAAAAACAAAATATTAATAAAATCAATAAAAGACACATCAATAAAACACAAATACTTCTAATTCGACAAAATTTGGAACTGGTAGTTTAATAGCATTCAAATAACATTAAATAAAATATAAACATTTTCTAAATAATAAGTTTTTGAGTTATCCTCAACCCAGCCAAGTTGTAGTTACTTAGTTGTAGTATTTACTATATGGTAAAGGTCGAGATGAGCGGTCGTCACTCGGCAGTGGCGGTTAAAAAAATTTGTGGGAGGTTACAAATTGTGATGTTGGTCACCAAACTGACGAAATACAACTTATTTATTTTTCTAAACAAAAAGTAAAATGCCAATGCATTGCAGCGTTTTTTTTTTTTTCTAAGCAGCCATCAGCATCGTCAGTGTAACTTGGAGGGAAAATCGGTCGATCTGCTTGAAAAAACATCAAAATTCCCATTTTGTCATGGCAAGTGGAAAACACCAGAAAAGTTTTAAATCCGATTTTTTAAAACTTTAACCCTTTATGCCCCGACGGGACTCAGAAGTCCCGCTTGTATAAATTTCGAATTATGAATCCTAAACGGCTGAAGCTTTTAAGTATCACTCGTTGTACTTCGCTGAGAGGCCGACAGATGGTACCTCCAATCGGAAACAGTTTCCTTAGCGGCCCTAAGACGAAGGGGGGCTTGGACCCTATTGATTTTCAAAATTTGCTAAATTAATATGGGACATAAATAGTTAAAAGAAAAGAAAGTAAGTAGTAGAATAGAACTTTAAATTGGTTATCAATGGACCCGGTACAGCTCCGAATTTCGTAAAATGCCGAATTTCGGATCGCTACTGAACATTGCTACATGGCAGACATTTATCAAAGAATAGCTATAAGGAAGGTTTTAGAAAGGTAATGCATTTTCATGGCAATCATTTCCCCATGCACTCCAATGTAAATTAAGCAATTAGTATTTAAAACAAAGTTTAAAGTTAAAAGAATGCGGGGCAAAAAATTCCGAAAAATTTCCACGAGCTAGTATTAAAAATCGAGACATTTTCCCGATTTTAGTTTAATCATGTTCATCTAAATACAAAATAAATACTTACATAACTACTTAATATAATACTGACATAATTTAAACCCATTAATACCTAGCGTCCCTTTTTAGGGGCGGTCCAAAAAGTGCGTCTGAATTTTCCAAAAATGAACATTTCAACCAAATAATTGTGTTCAATTATTACTTTGGTATTGCTTCAATTCTGTATTAACAGATTTTAGCACATAACCGCTGTAAAGGGTGATCTGTAGCCATTTGATTATAATCTTTATCAAAAATTACATCGTTCACAATCTCAAGAACAAAAAGATAAATTTTTAAATTTATTAACAAGTAAATCTATCTGTGTTTGATATATGTGCTACTTTGATCGATGTTTTAGTTTACCTTTTTTTGCAATTTTGTAAATTTTAAATTTTTTTAGGATTTTATAGCAATTTAAGAACGTCCCTAAAAAGGGACGCTAGGCACCAAAGGCTGCATTGTTTAACCGTTGCTGATTTCTTGCTTAGAATCTATAATTTATATCAAAAGAAGTTAGTAAATGTTTTTAGACTGAAAAACTGATAATAATTGTCATTTTAAAAACTTATTTTATTTTCAAAATCTAATTAAATTAATATATATAAATTTAATTATACAATGTTCTTAAATATTTTCTCTTCTTTTTTTTTTAATTACAAAAAATACTCAAGGTAAATTTTGAAAGAAAGCTATTTCAAAAATGTAATTCTTTAAAACACTAATTATTCGCTGTATTTTATTACTTTTCCATTATGCATTTAGGTGTTTATTATTGTTTAGTCTGACTGTTGGGGGAAGAAGCCCTAAGCTGTTTCAGAAGCTTAGCATTTCACCTTGATGAAGAATTCAAGGATTGCAAATGTGTCTGTTGTTTGGGAAAAGGGGGGGGGGGATGCAGATTTAATTTCAGAATTCCCTGAGCATGCCAATTTTGATCTCTACTGTGAGAATTTATTTACTTCTCTTGCGCTCCTACGTGATTGTTTGTCTCAGCAAGGTTTTGTGCAAGAATCGGATTAACAAATGCTCATGAACTATAGTTACGTTGTTCAAAAAAGAAAAGAGAGGAAGTTTTGAATAAACGTCGATGACAGGTAAAATAATATTACGTTGGTTCGGTGGAATAATAGCAATGTCAAACACATAGCTATTGCATTGAATCTTCATGGAGTTTATCATTTTGTAAAGGCTAAGCGATTGTCCAATAGCGAAAAGAAAGTAATTGAAATTGATGAACCAAATACACTGCTCGACATTGAAAATGCAACACCAAGAAGGAGTGGTCAGAAATTGATGAAATTTGGTAAGAAGACAGAGACAGCATGGAACAATAAGTGATATTTATTTCAAAATAAATAAGCAAAATTTAGAGCGAGGACGGCGTCGGCTCAGTAAGAAGTAGGACCACCGCGGACAGCGATGCACGAAGAAACACGTCTAGGCATGGAGTCAATAAAAGCCTGCGGATGGTGTCCTGAGGGATGGCACTCCATTCCCTTTCAACCATTTGCCACAGTTCGTCCTCTGAACGAGGCAGTGACAGGTTCTGCAAACGGCGTCCAATCACGTCCCTCACATGTTCGATTGGTGACAAGTCAGGAGAGTATGGTGGCCAGGAAAGCATCTGTACACCTCGTAGAGCATGTTGGCTGATTCGAGCACTGTGAGGCCGGGCGTTATCCTGTTGAAAAATTGCATTTGGCCGACCCTGAAGGTAGGGGATTGCCACCGGCCGCAGTACATTATCTACATATCGTTGGGCCGTCATAGTGCCCCGAATACGAACTAGAGGCGATACGGAATTGTATGCAATAGCGCCCCAATCCATTATGCCACGTTGTCGCGCTTTGGGACGTTCCACAGTTACTGCCGGATTCGATCTTTCTCCACGTCAACGCCACACACGTATGCGATGACTGTCGCTGGACAAACAGAAGCGGGATTCATCTGAGAACACTACGGTTTGTCATTCTGCCATCCACGTCGCTCTGGTCCGGCACCATTCCAAACGTTGGAGTCTGTGCTGTGAGGTCAATGGCAGTCTTCTTAGCGGGCGCCGTGATTGCAGGCCACGTGCAACCAGTCGACGGGAAATGGTTCTGGTCGACACAGGAACATCCACACCTTGCACGTGCTGCAGAATCGACGTACAAGTGACTTGCGGGTCCGCCACAGCTTGTCGGTGAATCCATCGATCCAAGCGGTCTCACGTCACTCTGGCTGCACCTGCACCCCTCAATGTGGCTGCGTTTCCTCTTTCCAACCATCTCCAACACAGCCGATGCACAGTGCTTGCATCCATGTGGGTATCAGCTGCAATTTGACGTATGGACCAACCTCTCCTTCTCAGTCCGATCACCATACCCCTTGTAAAGTCGTCTATATGCTGGAAGTGTCCTCATTGAGGACGGCGTGGCATTTCCTCCTATCACACGTATCCTTCGAGACAAAAACCAAATTTCTCCGATAATTAGTCTGGCAGAAAAACCAACATGAACATAGTCCACTTTTCAACTTCATTCTCTTATATCTTACTCCACGTGCGTCGGAGAGCTGTGCATTTTATATCATTTGCATAACTCAGTGACGTGCGTCTAAGGTAAAATTTGCATGAATTTCTGACCACTCCTTCTTGGTGTTGCATTTTCAATGTCGAGCAGTGTATATAGGGTTGCTCAATACAAACGTTGCATAGGGAAAAAGATCCCATGCATCAACTACCGGTTTTTGATCCACTCTAAAAAATGGTGGTAGCAGCTCTTCATTTTTATTTTAGAAGCTGCTGTACAACATGCATTGAGCTCAAGAGAGTTGGGTTAGGTATTATGGGGCTAGTTGTTATATTGCTTTAAATAAGACTCAGGTAAGATGTGCCCATTGAAGTAAAAGACCTTATCGGAATGCAGCAAATGCAATACGTAGGTTTGCAGAACAAATGTTTTGCTGGCTTTCATGCTCAAAAACACCAATATTTCCTAGTTCTCTGAATCTACTTCCCAGTTTATGTTAATTGCTGCTTTTATTTCTTCTTATAAATTGTCATTTTCAATATTACATCATAGGCAGAAAAAAAATGTTGGTAAAAAGTATGTACCCTCTAGTGTCTAGCGTCCCTTTTTAGGGGCGATTTTTCTTTCTTAAATAAAAAATTTATTTTTTACATGATAATTTTTTAACTATTTTTCCTGTCCATTAAACACTATTTGTAACCAGTATACAAAGTATCGTTGAAAAAAAAAAGTCAGACATTAATGGGTTAAACTGTCTAACTGTTAACTAAGTATTATATTTGCAATAAATATGTACTATGTGAATATTGCGGAGGTCGCGAGAATTATGCATTCGCGAACTTTCCGTTTTATTAATCGCAAATAAGTTAGAGTAGATAATAATACAATAAGTTAACAAGCAATTAAAAAGCGAATTTTTACTCACATTAATTCAAACCGGAAAAGAAATCGTAATTGCTGTCACGAAATCTTTTAAAAAATCACGTTTGCAAATACGATTTCTTAAAACTGTGTAACCCCTCAAACATGTTTGCAACATTCAATTCTAAAAAAAAAAAAAAAAAAAAAAAAACACATTAATCCACCCCACCCAAAAAAAACTTTTTCCGATTTTTATGTTCTAAATTTAAAAAAAATATTTTAAAAAATGCCATGAAAACAGGATTCTTTTTTATTTAAAAAATACATAAAAGTAGTTTCCAAAATTTAAATTCCTACCAATTTTGGGATCATATTTAGTAGACAGATACATTATTTGCAGACATTATTGACATTATTAATACTGCCGTGGGCAGGTAAACGGCAGTATCTGCAAAAATGAGTTTTCGAGATAATTGAAGAAACGCGTTTTTGATTTCCCACAAAGATCAATAAAACATTAAACTTCGAACATAGGCGATACTATATGTTTATACCGATATATTTTTTGGGTAATCGATTGAATTTTGATTTTGCAAGCGTATAGAGAGGTACAGCAGATACTGCCGTTTACCTGCCCTTTTCACTCTAATTGTCATGCGGAATTGACTGGCAGTCGGCAGTAACTGCACAGTCGGCTACTAAATGTCCAGTATTTACATATTCGACAACATGCGGAGTAGATATGTTATTACGAAATATATTATTGCATTGTGAATGATATGTTTTATTTAAAAATATACATGAATACCGTGTATCCACTTGATATAGATTTAATATAAATGAACGCAAAATATAATTAAAAAATATAATGAACTGTATTGTATTATGGAAAATATAAAGCAAAACTTGATGATTCTTCAGCCATTTTTACTTCCTTTTACTTAGTAAAGGAAGTATTGTGATCACAAAGAAAATTTCACTCAAAATTCAGTCTAAATCTTGATTCTGCTCACCCCCGAATTAATGTTGAATAGTTTTTTCGACCTATCAGCACATGCATATGTAACTACTAACATATAAACAACCGAAATATCCTTTTCGACCATGCCCCAGTTAATTACGACGAGTTTTCTCGTGACGTCTGTATGTACGTATGTATGTATGTTTGTATGTATGTATGTATGTGCGTATGTATGTATGTCGCATAACTCAAAAACTATATGCCGTAGAAGCTTCTAGTTTGGTATGTAGGCTCTGAGGGTGGTCGTTGTGCACCTCCCCTTGTGGTTGCATTCGAATGTTCCCAAGGGTGTCTTTTACCCCTTTGTGGGGTAAATCAATGTTAATTTCAATGCAGATTGAGTGATATGATTTGGTGCAAACACTTGGCGATATATCGCCAAACTTTTGGTCTCCAAGTGTTTGCCGCCAAGTTAGCGACAAATTTGGCGAAAAAATTATTATTTTTTTTAAATTTGGATTCAATTTGGCGCTATTGGGCACATTTTGCGAAAAATTCACTGAATTATGTTAAAATCGGCGATATTTAGAAAATAAATCATTGTAAAACATTATTTTGCATTGATTCGTGACAAACTAGGAGTGTAAATGTTTGCATTGTTATCTTGCTCACTTTAATGCACTATTTTAACGCTTGAGGCATTTATTATGGAATTTAAACGTAAAAGGAAGTAGTGTGGCGTGCACACCAGATGTTTTAAAATTACTACAAATCAGTTAATGCTTTGTACTTTGCATCAAAACAAGAAATCACTTTGAGAAAAAGAGCGCTTGAAATGCTTGTTGTGCTGACGATTTTTTTCATAGTACTATTAAAAATGCAACAGCTAGGGATTAAACTGCAAAAACTATCGTCTGTTAGTATGAAAGCAACTGTAATCAGGGCCCGATTAAGATCTCACGGGGCCCTAAGACAAATACTTTTTTTGGACCCCTTGTACTGAGATCTTACAATTTTAGTCGTAGGATAAAGCAAATTTAGGCATTGACTACAGCAATTTTAGCCATTTGGGGGCCCTTAATTTGTGGGGGCCCTAGGCCGCGGCCTCGTTGGCCTATTTGGTAATCAGGCCCTGAATGTAATTAAAAGAAAACAAAACAATGTAAATAAAATCATTTCATTGCTGCATTTTTGTTTGTCGTCTGCCAAGTTTGGCTTGTGTATCTTTGAAATCGTGAAAAATATTGTCTGCTAGTGGAGAGAATTTTTATTTGAAAGAAAAAATCTGGTATGGACCCCACACTACTTCCTTTTACGTGTAAATTTTTTTAGTAGATGCCTTAAGTGTTAAAATAATGCTTGAAATGAGCAAGATGACAATTCAGACATTTACGCCCCAAATGTACCACGAAACAAAGCAAAAAATGATTTACAACAATTAATTTTCTAAATATCGCCGATTTTAGCATCATTCAGTGAATTTTTCGCAAAATACCGCCAATAGCGCTAAATTGAACCCAAACTCATAAAATAATTTTTTTCGCCAAATTTATCGCCAATTTGGCGATATGTCACCAAGTTGGCGACAAGCACTTGGCAACTAAAAGCTTGGCGATATATCGCCAAGTGGTAACGCCAATTTATATCACTTAAGTCTGCTTTGATATTAACACTGATTCACCCCAAAAAGAATAAAACACCCCCTTGGGAACATTCAAGTGCAACCAATGACCTCCCGTGACCTCCCATTAGGGCACCCCTACTTTCGCTTAGTTTAACTACAAAGGAAAACGGTTTTTGCGGCTCGATGCAAGTTTTGCACAGCGATTCATATTATGTTCATCCTGCAGACATGCAGATACTGCCGTTTACCTGCCCACAGCAACGAAAAATGCAGTTACTGCTAATTACCATTGGTTAAAAAACAGTTTTTTTTCATCGGAAACCAAAAAAAGATTCTTGTACCATAAAACTAATGTAACATAGATTTCAAAAATGCAAAAAAATGAAAATCGAAAAATTTGCAGTTACTGCCCTTTACCTGCCCACGGCAGAATAATTAGATGGTTTTGTTCAAAAAGATAGCTTTTCCTTTCCGATACTCGTCTATTCAAACAAATAATACAGTCTGTTACTTTATTTATGATTATGTGTGTTTGAATATTGCATATAATTTCTGAATGAAAAGAAGGAGCTTCTCTAACATCTTGTTTTAGGAGAAAAATATCAAGGGGCAACAACACTTTACTCATTTCTTTCCAGAAAGTGCAATAACTTTATTAGAAAAATAGTCAGAGATAAACAAATTTATGAATTATTAGCAAATTAAGTAAACTGTTTATTGAACTTCAAGTATGCATTTGTGTTGATTTTTCGTTTTATTTGCATAAACTATTAATTGGATTTAAGACTGAATAATTTTATTTTTCAGAAAAGGTTTGTGAGGGTTTTTTTTTTTACTTTTTTCTATTGCATATGGTAATTTAGTCAAGGTATATGTGCTAAGGTATATGCAAGAACATAATGCAATATTACTAAATGCTGAACAAAGTGGATTGAGAACATAGTTTTGAAACGTGGTTCAAAGTGGCCACTAACTTTTTCGGGCTTCCTGGCCACCGGTCGCTTACAATTTTTTCAGACTCAAGCTTTACACTGTGATCATTCAATTAAGTTTCTTGAGTTTCCTGAAGCAACTTACAGTGCTTCAATTCTACTTCACATATATACTGTGACGAAATTAAATTTAAAATCAATTGCTGCATATTCAGAAGCAGTATTAAAATAATGGGAACTTTCGCGGATTGGATAAATATTTGAAAGCAAACTCGCTCATTTTACACCCCCATTAGCACCTAGTAAACCTTCCAACTTTCAACAGATTATTTCTCAAATTGAACCGAATTTGTGACATTTAAGTTGGATGATGTATATTACGAATCAATTTGAATGCTCTTCTCTGATTCATAGTTTAGAATAATTAAAAGGATTTAATAGGATAGTGTATATTTGATTATGTTTTATTTGACGGAAACGAAACAATTTAATACTAGTTAAGGATTCCGGGCAGTTGTGCCGTGGTCTAAATGGCTTTAATCCATACCTTTCGATCGCAACTGCGGCGGTCATCTTCAGTGGGTGTCGTTGATTAATTTGGCGCAGTTGCGATCGAAACGTATGGATTAAAGCCATTTAGACCACGGCACAACAGCCCGGAATCCTTAACTAGTATTTACTCCGGCCGTGAAAGCCTTCATTCTTACATTGAAACAATTTAAGTTTAGGGACTTCAACTTTACTTCGACGCCAACAAAAACCTTACGGGTCATTTTAACATCACGCTTACGGGACAATCACTCTATAATTTCACCACATTTCCTTAGGGATCTTAATACATTGATTAAACAAGTGGAAGCACATTTTTTATCACGGCATTTAATACAGATATGCTTTTGACACAGTAATATTTTATAACGTAATTAGCTGCGCGTCCCGGCGTTGCACGGGCTACCTTAGAAATGAAATCGATGTCAAGTGACGCAACCAGGTTCGGTAGAGCAACAAACTCGACCTCACGGCGGCTCGCTACAACCAGCGCCTCTACACAGTTGCCAAAACAATACTTTTAATGAACCCCCTTGGCTCGAGAAGAGTGGACACTAATCCGCTCGTGCATTTCGACCATTTTTATTTTTAAACTATACTAATAACTCCTTACATATAGCGTAATGTAAAAAAGCCAAATTCCTTCCTGATTAAATGAACTCTTCAACAAAAATAATTTATCAATTCAAACCAGCAGTTCCTGAGATTAGCGCGTTCAGACAAACTAACCTTCAGCTTTATATTATTAGTTTAGATTTACTTAAAATTTAATTTATTTGCATGGGTCACGTGCGGGACATCTAGTCAACTTCTTGTCGAAGAAACAAGTTTCAGGTTTTGAAAGCTAAATATGAAGGAAACATGCTTCATTTGTTGAAAAATAATAATTTAAAGCATTGAAAAAAATACGTATAGGACCATTCCAATACCCGTTTTCCATGGAATAACCCTTAATTTGTGCCTTGGGAATAGAGATCTTAGCAGAATCTAAATTTGCTTTTTCCCTTTTTCAGGGAAAAAATGACATCGCGGCTTTTATTCTTTTAGTTTTTTATGAACAATATAATACTACACTGCTCGACATTGAAAATGCAACACCAAGAAGGAGTGGTCAGAAATTGATGAAATTTGGTAAGAAGACAGAGACAGCATGGAACAATAAGTGATATTTATTTCAAAATAAATAAGCAAAATTTAGAGCGAGGACGGCGTCGGCTCAGTAAGAAGTAGGACCACCGCGGACAGCGATGCACGAAGAAACATGTCTAGGCATGGAGTCAATAAGCCAGCGGATGGTGTCCTGAGGGATGGCACTCCATTCCCTTTCAACCATTTGCCACAGTTCGTCCTCTGAACGAGGCAGTGACAGGTTCTGCAAACGGCGTCCAATCACGTCCCATACATGTTCGATTGGTAACAAGTCAGGAGAGTATGGTGGCCAGGAAAGCATCTGTACACCTCGCAGAGCATGTTGATTGATTCGAGCACTGTGAGGCCGGGCGTTATCCTGTTAAAAATTGCATTTGGCAGACCCTGAAGGTAGGGGATTGCCACCGGCCGCAGTACATTATCTACATATCGTTGGGCCGTCATAGTGCCCCGAATACGAACTAGAGGTGATACGGAATTGTATGCAATAGCACCCCAAACCATTATGCCACGTTGTCGCGCTGTGGGGCGTTCCACAGTTACTGCCGGATTCGATCTTTCTCCTCGTCGACGCCACACACGTATGCGATGACTATCGCTGGACAAACAGAAGCGGGATTCATCTGAGAACACTACGGTTTGCCATTCTGCCATCCACGTCGCTCTGGTCCGGCACCATTCCAAACGTTGGAGTCTGTGCTGTGTGGTCAATGGCAGTCTTCTTAGCGGGCGCCGTGATTGCAGGCCACGTGCAACCAGTCGACGGGAAATGTTCTGGTCGACACAGGAACATCCACACCTTGTACGTGCTGCAGAATCGACGTACAAGTGACTTGCGGGTCTGCCACAACTTGTCTGTGAATCCGTCGATCCAAGCGGTCTGACGTCACTCTGGCTGCACATGCACCCCTCAATGTGGCTACATTTCCTCTTTCCAACCATCTCCGACACAGCCGATGCACAGTGCTTGCATCCATGTGGGTATCAGCTGCAATTTGACGTATGGACCAACCTCCCTTTCTCAGTCGGATCACCATACCCCTTGTAAAGTCGTCTATATGCTAAAAGTGTCTTCGTTGAGGACGGCGTGGCATTTTCTCCTATCACACGTATCCTTCGAGACAAAAACCAAATTTCTCCGATAATTAGTCTGGCAG
Source organism: Uloborus plumipes (assembly GCA_038373865.1). Lineage (NCBI taxonomy): Eukaryota > Metazoa > Arthropoda > Arachnida > Araneae > Uloboridae > Uloborus > Uloborus plumipes. The sequence continues at coordinate 163,168 of JAXGGA010001186.1, forward strand.
AAAAACCAACATGAACATAGCCCACTTTTCAACTTCATTCTCTTATATCTTACTTCACGTGCGTCGGAGAGCTGCGCATTTCATATCATTTGCATAACTCAGTGACGTGCGTCTACGGTAAAATTTGCATGAATTTCTGACCACTCCTTCTTGGTGTTGCATTTTCAATGTCGAGCAGTGTATTATTTTATTTTATTTTTTCCGAATTGCTTTTTTTACACAGTACTTTTCCAGCATGCCAAAAAAAAAAAAAAAAAAAGGACGAAGTTTCAACTTTTGTCCGAGAGAACTGGCTAGAAAATGCATCGAAAAATGTCATAAGTGCTTGAAATTCACTTGCAAAAATCATTTGTTTCAGGTCTGAAACGGTTGTAAATAAATCTACAGTCATTATAAGCTTAGCTCTAAAATTATTATTTTTAATGTATAAACTAAATTTTACTTTGATTGTGTCTGTTTATTTTTGTCATTAAAAGGTGTGTGAACTTAAAAATTGCATGGAACATTTAATAATCACACTAAACTAAAGGTAACATTGGGGTCGTTTATGACCCCTAGGGTCGTCTTGAGTGTAACTAAAATGGGAGGGACTCACGAGGTTTGGAGGGGGAAATGTTCATCGAAATAAAAAGTAAATATTTTAAACAGTTAAACCTTCGATTTGAGTGACCCGTATATGCGGTCTCCAGCAAATAGCATGTTTTAAAATTTCATGTCTTTAAACAAATCCGCTGGAGAAGCTAGTTAGTTCAATCAATCTATGAAAAAAAAAAAAAAAAAGGAGCTAAAATCGCAAATCACGATGTAGTTCTAAATTTTTAATATGTTGTTTGGGACCCTTAGGGAAGTGTAAATCTAAGTTTACACCTTTCTAAAACCTGTGCTCGCTGCGAAACTCGCGAAAAACTGCGAAATTTTCGGACATTTTTCAGTTTTTCATTTATGACTCCTAAACTATGCAACTTTTGATTATACATGAGCATACCCATTTCAACGAAAACTAAAATTGCAACAATTTAAGCTTAAGTAGAGTTCTGTAGGACGAATAGTTTCGGGGATATCGTACTTCGAAAAATGGAGTTTTTTTGCGAAAAGTGAAAAAATTATGCTTCGATCATATTTTGGACCAAATATCGACATAAATTCCTATTCTACAGGACAAAAAATGGACATGTAATTACAGCACATTTAATCAGCTTTCATTCAAGCCCAAACAGCAGTTTGCAGGTTCAATATTTCGTTAACAATCGCGAAAAATAAAAATATTTAAAATTTTGAAAAATGAGCAAAATCGTTTCCTAATAAGAATAGGAGGGTAGTAAACAGTAAAAAAATGCGTACAAGGGTATTAAAAGGGTAACACTATATTAAAATGTTATTTTAAAAATTAAGAGCAAGAATCTGAGAAACTGTCACGCCTAGCATTATGAGGTGATCCATGACCTCTCAGATTTTCTCCCAAAAATTACCAAATGTTTATTATCTTATTGAAAGACCAAATCCAGAATGTTTTGCTCTAAAGTTGAGTTGTTTAGTTTTTATGGATCCCTAAAGATGAAGGTGCGGCATCAAAAATTAAGCGGATTTTCAAGACATGGAAGTTGCTGTGAGCCAAAACTCTTACCAGAAACGGTTGAACTCCAATTTTCTTTTTGTATATGGAATATAGAAGGTTGAAACTTTACAAAATGAATGTTAAATTTGTGCTAAGTTGTGGCCGTAAAGTCAGTAAAGGCCCTCAAAACAAGGCATTTTCGACGTTTTTAGCGTTTTTAAGGTCCAGAAACAGCTTGTACATTTCAGTTGGCACGGCAAAAGTAGTGTCGTTTAAAAGACCAGTGTAAGCACTTTAAAATAATGTATAAATAACCGAGGAAAGTTCAACGTGCTTTTAGTTGCGTAAGTCCGAAATATGAAAAATGTCATATTTTACCGATATTCAAACGGTCATAACTTCCTCTGCCAACAACATATTGAAATATTTTTTTTGCCAATGTCATACTCTATTCTTTGTCTTAACAGAACAGTTGAGTCCTTTGAGGCGAAATGTGAAAAAAAATTTTACAAAAAATGTACAGGAAAAAATACATTTTTTGTAAAAAAATTTTCACATTTCGCCTCAAAGGACTCAACTGTTCTGTTAAGACAAAGAATAGAGTATGACATTGGCAAAAAAAATATTTCAATATGTTGTTGGCAGAGGAAGTTATGACCGTTTGAATATTGGTAAAATATGACATTTTTCATATTTCGGCCTTACGCAACTAAAAGCACGTTGAACTTTCCTCGGTTATTTATA